>VNJO01002651.1:0-20262 GCA_008042535.1 Drosophila tani | reverse complement strand
ACAGTTGACCGTTTCTTGCAGTCACCAAATAACAGTTCTTTGCGCATCACTTGTGGAAAAAGTCAGACACTAACCGTTCACGAGTGTCTCTTGAACGAACGGTCTGTGCTCAACCGAAAACCAATTTCGTGCTTCCTTTTTGCTCTGCTCATTCGCTGACCACTTTGCAACGAGCGACGAAAATAAAAGTCTTTTGCGTTGGTATGGGTGTATATGCGAATGAACAGTCTAAATGAACAGTTTAAATTCTGTACTTATTGTTAAGCTTAACACTGAATAAATAATAAATATAATGTTAACATCTAATAAATATGGTAAAGTTGTTGTTAAACGCTATTAAATAGGTACTGAAGACAAAAGACCATTTACGATGAGCATTTCGTTTTTTCGCTCATCTACTGACTCTCAATGAGCGAGCGTTCTTTTGAATCGCTCTCTCTCAGTTCTTGTTGAGTGAGCATAACAAGAACCCCGAAACTGAGAGCGGTTAACCGAAAACCAAAACAAAGAGCAACGAAAAGTTCTGTTCAGAGCGAGAGCACACGAGCATCGTATTTTTCGGTTGTGTTACGAAGCAGACCGCAACACGAAAATCGGTCAACTGTTATTTGCGAGCTCTGCTTTCTTTGGGTGTTCCTCAACATCATGATACAATTATAGGAAGTAGTCTCGTCGTGTGTTTAGCGTTCGGGTTTTAGGTCCTTATTGTACACTTCGTGTTTTTTCGTTGAAGTGACAGGCTGTGAGCGTAAAAATTTTATTTTCTCTCCCAAAGCGCGAGAGGTAGGAAATATCTGATAATTACCCAAGACCCTTGCGAAATTGAGACAGGCAATTGGAAACAAAGCCGTATGGCGGGATATTCCAGCGGGGAAAAATTAATTTATTTTCAATACAATCTTGACCATAAAATAAAAAAATATAAAATAATATTCAAACAAAATTAAATATGTGATTTCCAGGGAAATAAGCAAATCAAACGAACTAATTACTAAAATGTTTATTTTCAAAGCCGCGGGGCCAGCAGCTCTTGATGCCGCAGACGACGACGAGCTGCTCCTGGCACTGCAGCTGCGCTAGTGAGTACTAGGATTAACTGAAATCCAGCGAAACGGGTAAAAAGGTTGCCAGATCAAACCAATTAACAGCTGTGTTTTCGTAAGCGAAATATATCAATGGTATTTATTTCGCAAGCAACAAGGAGTGGTAAGGTTAAAGAAGGGAATCCCTGCTCGGTTGGACCGCTACGAGAGCTCTGAGGATAATGTGGAATTGATAAAAGCCGTAAAGGCGATGCCCATTATATGCGATTTAACACATTAAGGACATTTAAATTGTATTTTTATTGACAATTTTATCGGAAATTATTTTATTGTCAAGGTATTCCAATGAAAAAATCCTTTGGAAAATACTTGCCTTGCTGGATTGGAAACTTGGACCCGCTTCATTCATTTGAATAAATCAGAGCGAAGACTAAAGAAATGCAAGCAACAATTCTATCGAAAGTATGGGATTCCTAGAGTAGTTGCCTGCATCTTTGCTCTTAGCTGATGATGTGTTACAAAGCTACCTTATGGCAGAAGTACAACTGCCCACAAATATTTTCTTTTGATTCAATTTTTTTTTTTTTTTAATGCCTTTTTAATGATTAATTTAAAGAAAAGAAGTTGTAGATCGGTTCGGTTGTTTCTTTTTTGGGATTCCAGGACTCTTGTCATTCTCTTAAAGCCTGCAGTTTCGCTACTACACCACTGATCATGCCCTCAAAAATCGATATATATTTACATTTGTTGTCCATGATTGGACAAATATTTTACGAACAACCAGCTGATTGTTGGCACGAAGCACGACGATAACGATAGATATCAGGTCGACCACTTTTACGACGGCTTAAACTCTCACCAGAACAAACTTGATCACTGATTACTGATCCATCACTGATCAGCGAACATGTTGTTCTGGTGAACGCAGCTATTGTTATGTAGCTAAAAAAATGATGGTTCCATAGAAATTTGTATGCACGCCATGGTTGACACTGAGGCAAAAGTCCTTTGTCCAGTGAGTCCAAATCAGTCCGTATCTTTGTTATCCATTCTAAAATTGAAATAAGTGAAACCTCATTTTGTTGGAAATTTCATTAGGACTAAAACACAAAATTGAAAAAACGTTTAACTACTATAACTCTGTAATAACACTTTCAATTTAATGTGAACAAAAGGGGAAAAAAAACATTGAAGAACATCAAACAGCCCTATAATTTTGAATTGTATTATTGTGGTCCAATTCGTAATTTTGATCACAAAAAAATGTTTATACTCAAAAAATGTATTATGTCGTGAACTTGAAAGCTCAGTGAAATTTTGAAGCATTTGAAAACCATAAGGCTAAGTGCAAATATTAAATCGACATCTCAAAATCAACTATTAGGCAACACTTGAGCCCGTAGTTCGCCAAAACGATGAGGATGATCCCGTTTCTGTGCAAAATGCGCAGCCAAATATCACTACATACATACATACATATATGCATGTATGCTCACTGGCCAACCCAGTCGGACCTTGTAGAACGGGTTGTACAACAGAACGCATCTGCAAAGGTTATATATGCCGCCAATTCTAGCTCAAAAATTGCCAGAACTATGATATAATACATATTAGATGTATGCAATAACAAGTGTTATTTTGTTGGTATATTAGAAGCGAAGAAATGAGTTATAAAATAAATGTTATGTGCAGCTTTCGCTTCTCTAAGAACGCATAAATATACGTTATTTTGAAAGTAAATTACTCGAGCGCTTCCTGAACAGTCGGCTTTTTTTATAGCTTCGGGTCCGTGCAATCGTCACTTCTCGTAGAACGTAAAAATATGCATTATTTCGGAGACAGCTTTTGAAACGAAAATAAGAGAATAAAAAAGGAAAGAAACTCACAAACAACGAAGAAATTTGCTTGACGCAGTTGTGAAATTCATTTTAATAAGTATGCAAGGTAAGCAAAACATATCTATTATTGCATATTCACATATTCACAAAATAAGGTAAGCCATTGCCCTAATAAAATAAATAATATATTACTTTTATTTCAGATCTGGTATGTATACGTAAATATATAAAATATAATATTTACCATTTCAGATTTCATTTCATTATAGGTCATAATATTATAACATTTATATTTTAGATAATATTTGCGTTTTACGGTGAGTGTTTATAATATTACTTTCCCCATTTATAATTTTTAAAACGATAATTAATTATTGTATTACAAAATATTATTATTATTTTTAATATAATTGCAGGATTTTTTCACTAATCATATAAAAGATTTCGCTAAATAAATTTTTGGCGCACCAAACTCTCACAAAATATTACCAGAATGAGCTAGAAAAAAAAAACGATCCGCCATTTGTATAACTAACGGTGCATAGGACAGCTGCAAACTATTTGGTTGAAATAAGCTGTGGTCTGGTTATTCGTTGTTTTTTCGTTATAAATTTAAAAATAAATATTTAGAAATGAATTTAAAATATGTGAAATGAATAAATATTCAGTTTGAACATAAGAGAATCATTGTGCGTTTAAAATATTTGGATTATCATTTTGGATCATCTTTTATAGGCTTTTAAATTTTTGGGTTGGGTCTGGTTGAAATAAGCTGTGAACCACTGTATATGAAATATCAACAAAATTTTAATGCAGTTTTTGAAAGTTGTATTCTAATATATATATAAATAATTTTCAATAATATTTAAATTTATAAAAAAAGTTAAAATATTGATTCTTCAATGTCACAGCTTATTTCGTGCAAGAACTTTGGGTTAATGTATTTCGTGTATTGTGATCCCAGACCAACTTTTTCTTATGGAATCTTTTTGCACACAATATCAAATCGTCTTTTTTAACATTTAACTTTTTTGGATATTCTTAATAAAAAAAGTTTTGTTCATTTTAAAGAATCAGCCCCTATTAAACTATTGAACAGCAGGAATTGGTCCTTAAATATTTAAAAAATAAAACAACTAAGGGGAATATGGATTAATTAGTAAAATAAAGGCCTAGTAATATAGAAAAAAAAAATAATAATAATAATATAAAATAAAAATAAAATAAATAAAAATAAAATAATTTGCTGATAAGGGCCAAAATGCTTCATATGATATTGTCCAGTAATCACGAAGATACTCGAATTATCCTTAAAAGTACACTTAATCCGAAGATATTGGCACCAAACAAGCAGTATATAGTAAGAATGAACTGGCAAAATATGTTCCGACTACCGAAAATGGCGGGAACATAAGTTTAATGGCCAAGTAACTTTGAAGAAGCCATTTATAAGGCAGAAAATTCCACTATGCCATCTTTAATTTGCCATGCACAAAAATAGCTCAATATCCTTCTAGAAATAAGGTATTTTCAAAAACAAGTCTAAGTTAAACTTATTTGAATATTTTGAATGCCATATGTTTGAGCTACACCATATGCACCTAATAGGTACAGATGAACATTCTGGCGGTAATTTCAGTGTTTGGGCCTTCAAGCCTGTTTTAGGCGTTGGATACCTCGTCTTACTGGAAGGGATAATATATTAGCTCATGTTGTCTTCAACTTTGAGAAAAAAAATTGTTTCAAAGCCTAGCAAAACTAGGCCTAGAGGGTTTGATTTTGTTTTAAGAGCAATATTATATTGAGCGTTTTGATCGCAATCAGGCGAACTTTTTTTTTTTAATTTTTAATATTATTACATAATAGCATTTATTTAATATTCCGCTTAGTTTTTTTTTATTTTTTTATTTTAGAACCAATTCCCGCTGTTCAATAGTTGAAAAAGCAAAACTTTTTTTTAGTGTAACCAAAACGATCTGATATTGTGTTCAAAAAGATTCCATAAGAAAAAGTTTGTCAGGGATCACAATTCACGAAATACATTAATCCAAAGTTCTTGCACGAAATAAGCTGTGACATTGAAAAAGTCAATATTTTAACTTTTTGGTAAATTTAAATATTATTTAATATTATTTATATATATATTAGAATACTACTTAAAAAAAATTGCATTAAAATTTTGGTGATATTTCATATTGTTTATGTGCTACACGCGTTTAAAGTTTTTTTGAACCTCTGCACGAAATAAGCTGTGACCCACTGTATAAGCAAGTCGAATATTTTGAAAAAAAATGTCTTTTAACCCCAATCAGCAGTAATATTTTAAAGCACTAACAAAAACTCATATCAATTTGGACCAATTTACTAAAAAAAGTGTCACTCTTGATCAGAGGGGACTGAGAGTATCGCAATGGGTTTGAAATTAAAACAAAAAAACCGAGGTGGTAAAAATAGCGAGTGGATACTGACTTATCAGTGATTTGCCATCCAATAAAAGATTTATCGCGACTTTACACGTCACTGGAACGCCCATGAAAAAATTAACCTAGTTCGAGAATGCAAGACTAAATAGTCCAAAACCTTTAAGCTTTCTTTCACTAGGTCGTACTTGCTGTTGAGTGGTTCAACGCCCTTGAACTTGTCATAGTCATTAGCCTTACGAAAAGGACAAGAGTCGTTTAAGATACATTGTACTTTGCTGGTGCAAGGTAATGTGTTTTGCAGCTGCCTTTGTTGTGGTTGTCGCTGTGTATGCGTCAGCTGTGCTTTCCTCTTTGCTCCTCTGCCTCCTTGTCATTGCCGTACGAAGTGTACACTCACCTTTGGTTCAATTATTTAGGTAATCTAAATTCGTCCTGGAGGAGGTTCTGAGCCCGCACATACGCCCGCGGAATAATAAGGTGCACGCTTTTTTAATGGTTAACCGTGCTGTTGCTATTACTGGAGTTTACTGTTACATGACAGTCAATTTGCTATTGCTTCTCCTTTGCCCCGTACTGTAGATGGTGTTTGACTTAAAGTGAGGAACGTGTATTTACAAAGACATTTTACTATCTACACAGCTTTATTTTAGACTAATTTTATTATTTTACTATTATTATTTTTTTTTCAAAATATATACAAAAACAAAACGCGAAAAACGAAAGACCGTCCGTCGTTTTCACCCGCAACCTAGAGGTGTCAAACTACCGGTGGAACTATCGATAGTATTGATGGTTTGTATTCAGTTTGAAAACAATCGCAATAGAATCGTCCCCATACATTATTATATTTGTTACCTTGAAACCAAACCAATTCTTATTAGAAAATGAAAATATAAATCACAAGATACCAAAACTGAAAAATTTGTCTGTCTATTTTTATTAATTTTTAAATTACTACTATATTAAATCTTTAATCTATAAATCTTCATTAAATTACTAACGGATACCCTCATTTTTTTAGTATTTTATTAGATGAACACCCCTTGTTTTACAAACTTAAATAGGTGAAACATCTATTTTTTTCAGAAAACAGAAACAAAAATTTCCTTTAACATTAATTAAAATTTGTTTCCCTTACTTTAGTGATGTGACAAATGCATCGATATTTTCCCACAAAACATCGATGTTTCTAAGCATTTCAAAAACATTGATGCATCGATGTTTCTCCAACTCTAGTCGGTACTTTTGCGATAGTATCGATAGTTTGCGAAAAAAAAACTCTAAACTATCGATGGTGCCAATACCGGTAGTATGATATCTCTAACGCAATCCGACCAGTATGACCTTGTAGGGATGCAAAAACATCGATGACACTATCAATAATATCGATGTTTTTAAAAACGAAGATACACCGATGGTTATTTTTCAACATCGATGTTTTCACTTAGAGAAAAAAACAACCTGTACGTTACCTTGATAAAAGTGCACGTTTTTCTTATTTAGTAATTATTGCTACAGATTATTACAGATTATTATATATTAAGATGGTTACTCGTGGCCAAATGGACAGGTTCCGCAGTGCGCTTTAAAATACTAATGTAGTCCGGCCACCTCGACCGACTCCGAGAGACCATTTATTAAAGAATTTGAAAACAAACGCTGTAAATATTCCATTATTTCTATAAAAGCAACAAGTGGCTCATTGTCAAAAGTATTATACACTCATAATAAATATCGCCACATATTCAAGAATATCGAAAAAAAATTTATTTGTTCTCTATTCAAAAAAATGTCTTTTAAAAACAAGGAAATCTGTCTTAAAACAAGAAAATTTTTCTTTAAATCAAGACACTTTAGAACATATTTCACATTACTACACTCAAAATAATTTTCGCCATATCTTCAAGAATATAATTTTTTTTCTAAAATCAAGGACATTTTTCTTAAAATAAGACCAATTTCCTTGTCTTTAGAGCAGCGTTGGGCACGAGATCTAACGGTTTGAGTAGCAGGTAGGCCAGACCAAAAAAAACAACAACAACCACCACCGTCGCGGAGCGCCGCAGCCACGCGCCTTTTTGTTTTGGGTACGATGTGCGAGACCCAGCCAATGTATTTTTTTGTTGCAAAACTCGGGACCGCGGCGATGAGCTTGCTACCTGCGCACAAGCTCTGTAGCATTGTTTTTGGTTTTCTTCACGGATCGCTGAACGCCAGCAGCGACCCGTCTGCGACGATTTGCTGGCGCATCCCGAAAAATATAACGGTTTGAGCACGGTGAGCAAATTGAGCCAGGGCGCGCCCATCGCTGCTTTAGAGTGTAGAAATGTAATATATGTTCTTAAGTGCCTTGATTTCATATTTTTGTATTATTCTTACGAAAATTATAAATATATTTTTTTTTTTGAATTTCGTTATGTTTTTGGTTAAATAAATTTAAGTTCAGCCAAATAATATTCTAATTACTATTTGGAGCAATTTGTTGAAATATTTTAATAATTAAAAAAAAATGGCCATGTTTATTGATGTTTTCAAACATCGGTGTTAAAACATCGATGTACTCACTTCTAAGTTTTTGCCTCCCTATGGCCGTGGCTTAAAGCTTAGTTTTTCACCAGCGTACTCAAGTCGCTTTTTCGAAGTTTTGTTCGATAGTATCGATTATTTCAGCCTTTTTTTGCCTATCGATGTGTGATTTTGCCCAATTACCATCACTAGCCAGCTGTTTTTTTTAACAAAAGAAATTGATAGCATTTAATATGTATACTTTTCGTTTAGCAATCTGTTGAATGAACTGGCTATTACACTTCAGGACGATCATAGCTGGCATCTACTCTATAGATGCTGCCTGGCGGCCACCGCCTCCTCCTCTGTTACGAGCGTCAGTGCGTTGGCGCTCGTCCTTGTCTTTTCTTAGACGCCCCCTTTCTCTCCAACTTCTTGTAAGACTCTACTTGGGCTTGGCAATAGCCTTCTCAGCTGAAAAGCGGACAGCTTCAGATAGCCGAGCCGTGTAGACAGAAGGCGTCGGTGGCATCGGCGGCGGTGCGCAGGGATCCTCTCACTTCTCCCAATATGCCTCCTCGTCATGTTCTAACAAAACCGGCGGCGGAGCCAGCACAGGAGCCGGATCGGTGGCGGATAGTCGAAGTTTTCCTTCTCCGCCGGGGGCAGCACCTCCACCACTTACTCCTCCTGGGGCAGAGCAAGATGATGTGAGTCCGTGATCATAACAGACTTGCATAAGAAGAGCCAACACTTGTCGTCTGCCTCCGAGTTGGTAGAATCCGCGTCTTCAGCCTAAAAGATTTCAGTGGGCTGCAGTGGTCCTTACAAGTCTTAGGGCTCCTGTCAAGCGGCTGGCTGGCAGAACCACGTGAAATCTTTAATGTTACTTAGCCGCAAATAGAAAATAAAGTCTAGCTCTTTCATTCTTAATCTTAGTTAACATTGTTTTGAATTTTGAGTTAAATTTAATTTTCCGCAAAATCAAAAACTCCCTTAAAGAGGGTGCTAGAAAGCACTTTTTCCTAGTAGAAACACCTTTTCTGCTTTTCGTGATTCTAGTGCGATAGTTGGATAAAGCAGCGTAGTAGAAAACCACCCTTAAGCTACGTACTCACCAGCGCAAAAATTTAGCAACCAAATGAGAGACAAATACACTTTTTCGGCCTCTCTTAGCAAGGTCGGTACGCAGATGAGCTAGGAGAAATACTAGAATATACTAGAATGAACATCGCGCTAGATATTTTAAATCATGTAGAGTCATGTAGAGACATGCACAATGCAATAACATTTAAAACCATCAAAGGAAATTTAATATAATTTAAATTTAAAAGAATTCGTTTTTTTTTTTTTTTTTTTAATCTAATTGTTGCGTTTTCCACTACTTTGGCGGGAAAACAGGATATTTCTCGCGCCCATATCTGAACGACTAAAGTTACAGAAACGTCCTATATGTCGTTGGAAAAGTATTTTTATATGAATATTACTTTGCCCTGACAAAATTTTTCGAAATATTATAATTCAATATTTAGAATTAAAAATAATTTTTTTTAGATTAAATTTTTTTCTTTTTAATGTCTTTTACGATATTTATAGTAACTTCAGGCCGTATAGCCCTTGAGATATTTCGGGGTACAACACATATCTCCGAAAATTAGCTTTCTCATAAAAATTAGTAGCAATGATCCCATATAGCTAACTTCTTATATTAATTTTGTTTGTTAATTTTTCCCATTTGAGTTTCAAACAAATTAAAGTGACGATAGCACAACAAAAATATTTAAGTTTTTAATTAGTTTCAAAATCGGCACTTGAAACTAATTAAAAACTTTTTAAATATTTTTGTTTAAATTGATCGTCACAAAATTTGGTATCAGAAATTTTTTGAGTTGAATGTGCCATCGTCACTTTAATCTCACCTCGTTAAGAGGTGTTTTTATTTGATAAATATACACAATATAAGAAAGGAAACTTTGGCCAGCCGTAGTCTATATATCCTTGCAGATAATTATTTGGCGGAAGTGCCAATTTATAAGTACTTGTATTAAGGGATATTAAATTAAATTGGAAACACTTATATTAAGAAGGAACATTATTTCTGTATTCAAAAAATTTGCTTTTGGCTGGTATAAAAAATGTGTGGCACATATTTTAGATTTGCAATACGCATTTTGGATCCGTGCAAATCCTTCGAATCCATCTTTTAATCTTTTGGGCGACGTACAAGGTAAACAAATAAAAAAATTAATAATATAATTGAATATTAACCATTCATATTAACAGCTTATCGATTCAATCGGATTTTGGACGCACCTTGATAAGACAGGCATCTTTTTGGGACAATAAGTTTAGTAATGAATCATTATATATTGTGTACATAAATGCAAGTTATACCGATCACTCTAAAGCATTGCAGAAACCCAATTTCTTCAAAGCCCTTTACGGCTTCTGTAATTTTGTCCTGGGTTAGGAACTCTGCTGGCAAATAGTCTTCGCAGAGTTGGTTTATTACCTCCCTGCAGAACTCCAAGAGAATCCAACACACAACGGATTTGGACACACCAAACTGGTGCCCTATGGTGCGATATTCCGCAGATGATCTCAGAGTGTACAGGGCTATTGCCACTCTCTTCTCCAGGGGGATCGCCAAACGAACGGGTGTGTCCTTCCTCCGGAGATTGGGAAGCCGGCTAACCAGTATATTGAACGCATCTAACCGAAAATTTGGCTTGAAAAAGTAGTCGGTATTTTTTGGAACATCCTCTTCCCAGAATGCTCCATATCGCGGCTGTTGAATAGATGACAATGAACTGATTTGTTTAGCAAATAGGCGGCTCCTTCCTTACAAGAGTCCAAAAGCTGCGAGGAGCTGGTTGATTCTGAAATAAATATTCAAGACTTGAAGGAGGCAATCCCGCCAAGTCCAAGCTTTGGGCCATACTTAATTTGTGTTGCTCCATCGCGTTCAATGCTATTATCATATTGTTGTCCATTTTAATCCGTATTTCCTTTCTCGATTTTTGCTTTAAAAAAGGCGCCGACTGTCCAAATTCAAACCAAAACAAATACCACTGTTTCCCTTCAAGACAGTGCTAAAAAGGGATTTTTCCTAGTAGAAATACCTTTTCCGCTTTTCGTGATTCTCGTGCGATTGTTGGAAAAAGCAACGTAGTGGAAATCTACCATAAAGTGGCAGCACTGCTACTGAGTAAAACAATATAATGGTAGTTTTTGGTATTTATTGTTGGGCCGTAAAGTATTTATTATCGTTATCGGTGCGGTTACGCTGCTGATAATAAAATTTTTTTTTGGCCGAATGGTATTTATTGTCGTTATTAGCGCTGCCACATTGTTAACAGCTGTTCTTTGGGCCGTTCAATAATAAAAAAATCGTTTGTTTTAAGAATATTTAAATTCCAAAAAAATATCAGCTGCGTAAGTCGAGTAAGTTGTTGCGAATTTCAGCACCCTTTTCCAATAGGTCAAATTGAATTTGATCCTATATGTGCACACAATTATGGACTTTGAACCCTCTCAGCAATAGCCGGCTATTCAAAAAAACTAAGCACGATAAGAGTACCTTACCAGTGACGCTTGATTTCACCGCTTATTATTATTATTAGGCTATTATTATTGAATCAAATATCTCTCGTGCCGAGACAACAAGTTCCAGCGCGTTGCAACAAATTCTAGTTCTACCAAGTGATATGTTTGTGATAAGACCACGAACTTTCTAGCATTTCCAATATTAGGCAGTTAAAGGGGGAAATACAGTGCTGAACTTAAGTGTTGTCACAGTTGCAAATAACAACTTTAAACGTTATTGCTAGGCGTATGCAGCATTTAAAGTATTCAATTTTTTTGTATATAAAACATTTGTGTATTCATTGGCACTATTTTTTAAACTTTTTTAACGTCCTTAAAACTATTTAAACTTAAACAAAAAATGAACGATTTTCGTGAAACAAAATTCTTGGCACAGTTGCCTTACTTATTTGAATTTTTCTTATTTTAAGCCAAATGTGGTCTATTTTTTTGGGATATTGATAACGGAACTTCCCCTTAATCATATGACGTCTAAAAGTGTATGAAAAATAAACATTTTTTAATGTTATTTTGACTTTTGTTTACATTTTCTCAGAATTAAGCATAAGCACACAAAAATCAACGTATTTCAGCGAAAAAAAGTCCTTAACAAATACTATGAAGGCTAATCTTATTACGAAGTAGCCAAGTTTATGCAATCTTATCATCTTTGGACTGTGAAAAAGGTCAACGGAAGCGAAAATAAGCAAAAACCCTATATATATTAGTTAAATTTTTGAGGTTACGTACCTATTTTTAAGTTTAAAATCTTAAAAAAAATGGTACATTTCTGTTAGTGGGGCCCCTTGCAAACAATTAAAAAAAAAAACATTGATAGGGGGTGTTTCAACGTACATTTGGGTATAAAAGTTAGGTAATTTTCTATTAACGGAGCCCCTTCCAAAAAATTAAAAAAATAAAACCATAGATAGGGGGTGCTTCAACGTACATTTGGGTATAAAAATTATGTTGGGGACGCTCTTAGTTTAGCCACAATCAATCTTTAAAGTTTGGCCTAATTCCCATACAAAATACAGTGGGCTGTGAAGCTTAAAATGTTTGTCAAATTTTGCTTAGCGTAAATACTATATACATATGTCGACACTTTGCACACTTTGAATACATTTATGCGTGAAATATAAATGAAACAACAATTTGACAACGTAAAATACGTAGTAATTAACTTTTTAATTCCATTTTTTTTTTTAAACTAAGAGCGTTTTTTATTTTTATTTTTATCTGTTTTTTTAAAATTTTTTTTCCGTTAATAGAAAATTACCAAAAGTTATGTTGTTGGCGCTCTTAGTTTAGTCGCAATCCATCTTTGAAGTTTAGAAGTTTACAGTGGTCTGTGAAGCTTAAAATTTTTGTTAAATTGAGCTTAGCGTAAATACTATATATGTCGACACTATGCACACTTTAAAAACATTTATTTTAGTTAGTTTTTGTCCAATTTAAGTGACTGATACCTCATTTTGTTGGAAATTTTAAAAAATAGTGCCAATGAATACACAAATGTTTAATTCAACTATCACACAGCTGATCCGGCTTTGTTTACATTTTGATTGGGACGGCGTCCAACATTGCGCGGCCGAAAACGGTAATTTCAGGCTTTCTTTTGCGACTCCCGAACGACGTCCTATTTAATGTTAACCGACCCATTCATGGACTTATTTATATCTTTGCTTGGAGTTTTGAAGTCTTGAATATCAAAGAAAAATCGGGTGTTTTCTGCCACGACCGCAAATCAGAAATATTTCCTTGCCACAGCTTAAGGAGAATCGCAAATTTGCACAAATATTCATAATTTCAAGAACAATTAGAAATTAGGGATGGGAAGGAAGGTTTAGGGAAGGAACTTAAGAAATATCGCCTAATAATCGATATTTTTCGGTTATGAACACGTTAGAACTCGTAAATCGTATCGGAAACCCAAAAACTAAAAGTATTTGTGTTCATTATAACTGTATCTTCTATTTAAACCTCAAAAACTTGAAAAAAAAAAATATTTTGGAACAACAAAATTTTTTTTATAAAGACTTGGGTTTAAATAGAAGAACATTTAATTCTTAAAAGAATAAATTTTCATTCACACTGATATATATTTTTTTTAATCTTATGAATACATATATAGGTATCTTACCCCTATAACTTACATTTTATCGCATGAAAACATGAAAAAGTGTATTTTTTTCATTGTCAAAACACTTTCTTGACATATTGTATGTACATGTAGACCGAAATATTTTGACCAATAAAAAAATAAAAACAACATTTATTTTTCATATAGTCAATAAAGTGTTTTGACAAAAAGTTTAAGTCTTCTTATTTTGTAGTTTATGGCATTTAAAGACTTTGTATGGCCACCTTTGGCAGCACAAACATTCTGCAAACGTGTTTTCATCGAATTTATGAGCTTGTTAATGTCTCCGGATTCAGCTCCCATCTATGGTATGGCAGTTTTCATTTCATTTTTGTTTTTAAGGCTTCGATTGCCACTTTTTTTTTTAATTGCCTAATTTTAGATTGCGTTTTATAGCCTTCTTACACAGCCACTTAAAATCGCATTAACTTTTTTTCCTGCTGCGCCTGTTTACCCAGAGCCCGAGTTGATATAAATCCATTAGGCGTAATATATAAGCGTATTAGGCGTGTCTATGGTATTTTAACCAATCTTTATGAAATGGCTCAAATAAATTGTGTCTTTTAAATAATACAGTCAACAGCATGCTTGTACAGAATTGTGTTTACTATTTTGGTGATTTGGACTGAACACTGTATAAGGCAGATGTCGGTTATTTAAAATAAATGACACAAGCGCCAAGCACAAAAATCACCTAAATATGTAAAATTACTGAGTACAAGTTAGTACAATTTTACTATTAGTGTAGATGCAGAGTTTTTGAGACCTTTTCTGTCCCTTTCTGACACATGTATTACTTACGGAAATAAAAGTCGTTGCTGGGATTTTTGAGGTTTGAAGCAGATGCGCCTCTGTGTAAAAACACTATAAGTCTGTACTCTAGGGTGGTGTGTCCATGACTTTTCTGCAATTGTAGAGTAACCACATTCTCCCCATATTGGCCTTATACTAGGGGTCATTATCTTGAAAACATTTGAATTTTGATTGGTTTCCATTTACATTTTTATTTTATATAACTAATAAAAATTGTTCGATTAACTTTTAATTCTTTATATTATTACAAATAAAATTTTGGTAATTTTCTATTATACGGGCCCCTTCCAAAAAATTAAAAAAAAATAACCATATATAGGGGGTGCTTCAACATACATTTGGGTAAAAAAATTATGTTGGGGACGCTCTTAGTTTAGTCAGAATCAATCTTTAAAGTTTTGCCTAATTCCCGGTCGGTACAGTGGTCTGTGAAGCTTAAAATGTTTGTCAAATTGTGCTTAGCGTAAATACTTTATACGAGTATGTCGACACTTTGCACACTTTGAATACATTTATGCGTGAAATATAAATAAAACGAAATGTTGACAACGTAAAATACATAGTAATTAACGACTTATCAATATTAAGACGTACATTTGATTATACAAATTATAAGGAGAATTTTATAGTAAAGAACATACAGTTTGATGAGGTAAGAGAAGAGTATTGCTGTGATCATAAGGTCAGGGAGAATTTAATTAATTCTATTTTTAATTAAAAAGTCGTTAATTACTACGTTTTTTAAGTTGTTTTAAGTTTGTTTTATTTTTATTTCACGCATAAATGTATTCAATGTGTGCAAAGTGTCGACATATATAGTATTTACGGTAAGCACAATTTGACAAACATTTTAAGCTTCGTAGACCACTGTACCGCGACGATCACACAGACAAGCGCTTGAATTTTGTGTATTCATAATTTGTCCGTGTGCTTGCTTGCTGCGGATTTTGTATGGGAATTTGGCTAAACTTTAAAGATTTATTGTGACTAAACTAAGAGCATCCCCAACATAATTTGTATACCCAAATGTATGTTGAAGCACCCCCTATCTATGGTTTTTTTTTTTAAATTTTTTGGAAGGGGCCCGTATAAGAAAATTACCAAAATTTTCAACAAAAAGAGGTATAATTCATTTCAAAGCTCATAAATTCGATGAAAACAGGATGCAGGATGTTTGAGCTGCCAAAGGTGGCCATACAAAGTAGAGATGGGCTGGACCATGATGAAATAACATAAGGTGGTCTCGTCGGCAACTGACATCCACTTATTGTATGCTTGCAATAAGTGCGAGTGAAAGGAACATAGTAAACTGTGTCGTATTGAGTGTGAGTGAGGCGGCAATATGATTGTTGATTAACATGCACTGAAATAAGTGGATACTTCGTAAAACTTCGGCCACCTTATGTTATTTCATCATGGGCTGGACCGTGTTTTACCGTGTCACATCGTGACACGATGGGCGCCTGCGTGTTCGTGTTTCATAATGGGTTTGAGTTCATGGGCGTGCGTGTTCGTTCAAAATATAATCGGCACGATGAAAGACGACACGAGTACTTTTTTCGATAATCCGGAATTATAATAATTATTATCCCTGAATTTCTGTGATTTAGCAAATACCGGCATACATTTTTATAAAAACAATGGAAGGTCGGCAACAACAAATTTTAAAAGAGCGCCGTACTCGCTCATTAAGCTCTGATTGAGAAAAGATGATGTTCCTGTATAAAAATATGTAACACTGAATTTAAAAAATGTATAAACGTTTTTCAGTACTTCGTGTTGGGCCGTGTTGGATCGTGTTCAAACAGACTTAAGCCGTGCGTGTTCGTGTGTGCTAAAAATTTTTATTTTCGTGTCCGGCTTGGGAGTGCCGAAAAATTACAGTCCATGCCCATCTCTAATACAAAGTCTTAAATTGCCATAATCTACAAAATAAGAAGACTTAAACTTTTTGTCAAAACACTTTATTGACTGTTTTTGGTTTTTTTCACTAATTAACTCTAAGATACCTATATATTCATAATAAAATTTTAAACAAATTTAATAGCCTCTATAACTTACTTTTTATCGCATTAAAAACATGAAAAAGTGTATTTTTTTTCGTTTTCAAAACCCTTTCTTGATCTACTGTACTTACATATGTCCCACCTTAAGTGCAAACTCCAAAAATGTCAATTGTCAGTCATAGAGATAAGGCTAGAAATAATTCTAATAGTACTTTACTCTTTTCAGAAATTAATCGCGCATAACCATGGCCACCATTGAGAAAGTGTCCACCGAGCGGAAAGCTAACCCCTTAAAATCGTTTATTACGGGTGGATTTGGTGGAATATGTAATGTTTTGTCTGGTCATCCGCTGGACACAATAAAGGTAATAAAGCTGTTATTTTTGCTATATGTCAAAAAATTTTTGAAGTGAAACTTTTTAAGACGCGTCATGAATTTTCGGAGTATAATTGATCAACCGTCATGATATATTACGAAGGCTGACGACTGTTCTCTCTCTTTTTTTTCTCTTTTCCTCTCTCTTTTTTACCAAGCAGCATTGACCTCAGCGGCAATCTGGGAAAAATATATTTTTTGGCCGATCTTAACTTTTCAGATCACCTGGATACGTTCACGGTCATTTAAGGCCCTCGGACGTCCTCATCTACATAGGTGTGCCAAACTAGTTAGCTCCTTACATCGATGCACGATGCTTAAAGATCTGATTAATAAACATTTGAAATAAGAAACGGTATAAGCTATAGTCGTAATTTTCGACTTACATTAAATGGATAGAATAAACGCTACGTGAGTACGTAGCGAGTCTGAGTAGACACGGGAAATCTGTCACCCTCACGCTCTATCGCACTGCTTAGGAACACTTTTCGCGTGTAGCGTAGCGTAGTTTTTGAGAGAGAGATGTTGAGAGTGTGTGTTTTTCAGAGCGCGTTGCTCAACATGTCCCTAGCAACATTTGTCTTTTTTGGGTGTTTCCGAATATGTTCCTAGCAACGTTTGTCTTTTCTGTGTGTTGCTCAACATGTTTCTAGCAACTTTTGTCTTCATTTGTCAGCATTTTTTTTTGTTCCATGTTCATGGGCTATTTAATAGCACCCACAATGCTTTTGGTAGCGGTTATCTCAAAGTCGGTCACACTTGACTGTAGGTTTCCCACTTGTTTTTTTAATTTCTAACGACCAGTATTCGTTGTTAAATTTATCTAAAGTTCCTGCATAAAATAAGCTGTAACATTAGAAAATTCAATAATTTTAGTTATTTTTACTTTTAGGTGTATTCTAATGAAACTTAAAAACAAACACTAATTTAAACAAGTAGAAAGGCTACAGTCGAGTATGACCGACTATGAGATACCCGGTACCCAAAGCATTGGGTTTCCAGACATGTAAAAAAAGAAAATGTTGAGCAACACCCAAAATAAACAAATGTGGCTAGGGACATGTTAAGCAACACGCACTGCCGCTCACAACTTTCATGTTTATCATCCGATCTGATCATCCAGCCGAGTCAATCTAGCCATGACCGTCGGTCCGTCTGCCCGTTGCTCGGCTGGTGACGCTGATCAAGAATATATATACTTTATAGGGTCGGAGACTTCTCCTCGGTTGGCAATAACTTATAATACACTTCAACCCTATGGGTACCGGGTATAAAAACTGCATTAAAATTTTATTTATATCTCAAATAGTTTACAAGCTACACGTTTTTAAAGTTAGATTTTACGTCTGCATCAAATTAGCTGTGAGCAACTATATATCAAAATGTAAAAATCTACTTGTAAAATGTAAAATGTGTAGGTAAATATGATTTTTATATTTTAATTTTTTGGTTTGACCCAAATGGGTCGATTTAAAATTATTTAATGGCAAACTGCAAGGATAAAGAAACTTCGGCTTTACGAAATTATCTACCTTTATTGTTGAAGTTTTTTTTCACAATTCTGAAAGTCACAATAATTAGGCTTTACACAAATGTTTATATTCTTCTCTTTTACCGCTTCAGAATGAAAAGGGAAATTAGATATTTTAAATAAATAAATAAATAATTAAATAATACAAATAAAAATTTGATATTCGATATTTAGGCAAAAGTAAGAAAAGGTTCATAATCAGAGTATTTTGTTGTGTATACATATATATTTAAATTATAAAAATGTTATACAAAAATCCAAATCCAAATTTGTTGAGTGTGTTCGTGGAAATAGCCTGGAAAACTGACAAAAAAAGATTTATCACTTTCAGCTACTTTTAAAGTCATTTTTATACGATACTGCTACGATAGTCGGATCAGAACAATTTATATCTTAATCGAAAGGTATTGTAAAGCTCTTTGAAACTGCTTGCTAAGATTTTTCAAAAACGGTTCAAAGGAAATGGAAGTGAAAGTGCAAAAATGAAAAGTTTGAAAATGGGGCCGAATGATCAAAAATCCCCAAATTTTAATACGCGTCGATTGTAACCTCGATTAGCCCGATCCGATAATCTGTTCAAAGGATATTGAACAAACAGGATTTTCGAAAAGAAAACGTTTGTCCTGGTGTTTTTCTGTTTGTCTGTCGTTCTGTGTCAAATCTTCATTTAAGAGTGCCTGGAAGCTCTTCTACTTTATTAAACAGCTTGAGCTGAACAACTTTTGTTCTACGATTTTTTGGGTTTCCCGCTAGTTTAGCGTTCGAAAAGTATTTTGAAATAATAATTACTTTGCTTTGACAAAGTTTATCAAAATTTAATAATTAAGAATTTATAAATAAAATAATTTTTTTTACGTTTTTTTTTTATATTTACTCGAGTCTATATAGCCCTTGCGATTGCTCAACTTTTGATATATAACACATATTTGGGAAATGCGCTTCCTGGAGATATTACTCATTAAAATAAGTAGAAAAGATCCCATATACCTAACTTTTTACATGCACTATACATACATTTATGTAAAAATACATAAAGAAACATGTGCACAACTTTAAAGCCATCAAACAATTCGGATAATATTTTTAATTTAAAAACGTTTACAATTTCTGTTTTTATTTATTATCCACTGTTTGCTTTCCACTATTTGGCGGGAAAACAGGAAAAAAGCTAGATTTTCCGCGCCCATAACTTCTAAACGACTAAAGTTACGGGAACGTGCTATAAAGCGTTGGAAATGTATTTTTAAAGTATTACCACTTTGCCTTGACATAATTTATATAAATATAATAATTAGCTAATTATAATTAAAATTAATATTTTTATTATTTTTTTTAATTTTTGTTCAAAAACGCCTCTTACGATTTTGATAGTGCCTCGAGGCCGATAGCCCTTGAGATTGCTGTTCGTCTTTTGGTATACAACACATATCTCCGATTCGCTTTCTCGAGATATTATCAAAATTTGTATCAATGATTCCATATAGTTAAGTTATTACATCTATTTTTATACCCTTGCAGAGGGTATTATAATTTTGACCAGATGTTTGCAACGCAGTGAAGGAGGCATCTCCGACCCCATAAAGTATATATATTCTTGATCAGCATCACCAGCCGAGTCGATCTAGCCATGTCCGTCTGTCTGTCCGTCTGTCTGTCTGTCTGTCTGTCCGTCTGTCGGTTTCTACGCGAACTAGTCTCTCAGTTTTTGAGCTATCGAGCTGAAATTTTCAGCATAGTCCTATTTCTTTAGCACGCAGTTTATATGTCGGAACGACCGGAATCGGACTACTATATCCTATAGCTGCCATAGAAATGATGGCGAAATTAATGTAAAAACAATTTTAACTTCTCCGTTTTTCAACGTATTTTAACAAATTTTGAGATATAGCAGTTTTTTATGGTTCTAGAATTACGGTTTTAATTTCATTAAGATCGGACCACTATATCATATAGCTGCCATAGAAGCGATCGGTCGATTTATATGAAAATGTAAAATTCT
>VNJO01002649.1:0-15276 GCA_008042535.1 Drosophila tani | reverse complement strand
GAAATATAGGTTTTTGAGTAACTATATATAGGGGAATGTGTGTTTCGTGTGGGTGTGTGTGTGGTGTGTGTTGTCGGTTAGTGACATAAAAAACACTTAATAGTACTAATAAAAATGGGAGAGGGACTCGAAGGAGGAAAAGAAATGGTGGTAGGTTTTTTTTTTTTTTTTAAGGGAGAGGGACTGTACGAAGGAAAAGGATCGGTAGAATTCTCCTCAGGACTTCTAGGGCCCAAAAGGGATTTTTTTTTATTTAAGGGAGAGGTACTTGGCGAAGGAGAAGGATTGCAAAAATTCTTCTCAGGACTTCTAGGGCCCAATAAGGGTTTTTTTTTATATAAATCACTTTTTATGAATCACTCTTTATAAATACGCATGCAATATTAAAAAGTAAATAGGGAAATCATATTACAATTTGTCACGAAAAATAAACCTTTAAAGTTCTCGATATATAAGATATATAAGATATATATAAAATATAACTCTCTATACAAACTAAGTTTTTGTTGGTTTTTGTTTTCATTTTCACGTTTTAATTTGTAAATAATTTAAGGCTATAAAGTAATCAGATTTGTACGCTTCACAATCGCTAGGGAGAAGAGATAGAGTAAAAAGAACTTAAACAGAAAAAAAAACAGAAGAAGAAACTACAAGTCTAATAGGTTTCATACATAGTTTTGTCTAACAAATACATATACATATATATATAGAGTATATAATGTCTAGGTAGAAGGATACAATACATGGTTATGCATATCTATATATTATATAAATAGTTGTAGTAGTTTTTTAAGCATGCAAACAACAATAAGAGAGAGGGAAGGAGGAGGCAACACCATGAACTGCGCTGTGCTTTGGCCAACATCATCTGCATCTTCATCTTCATCTTCATCATCAACATCACATCCTCACATCATCCATCATCATCCACCTGAAATGAAGATCTGATTAGTATAGATTCTGAGCAAGGATCTGCCTGCGAACTGTATGTGGTGTGTGTGTGTGTGACGGAAGAGGAGGAGTGGGTGGGAAAGGGATGCCTGTATGGAGTGTGAAATGGAGCTGGCTGTATGGATGGATTTTGCATTAAAATAAGTACAACTTGGGTTTTTGTTATTTTGTTTTTGACATTTGCTTTTAATTGTATTTCGAATTTTCTTTTCGGGGTTTGTGGTTTCTTTTTTTTTATCGTCTCTTTAAATACATTTAGCCGGCAATAATTACGATTTTCAGTTAATAGAGAAGTACATAGTTTAATCATAACCAATTAATGAATAATCTTTCTCTCAATTTTCTTCTTTTTAATAGAGGTATTTGTTATTATTTCGGGTTTACATTACAATTTTTGGGTATTTTCAGTGCCGGTTTTTTTGTTTTGGTTTTTTTTTTTTCTTTAGTGATTTTCTCATTAAATCTAAACATTTGTCTTTTGAAATTTTTAAAGCAATACATGCGCCGGATGAAATTGTTCGAATTAAACATTGTCATTTCTTTATATATATTTCAATTATAATTATAATTTTTGTCTAAAATTGAAAATATTATCTCATTATCGTTTCGTTTTGACTAGATAATCGTTTTATAGTTAATAATTATTATTATTAATTATATAAGCATAACTTAATGACCAGAAATGAAGTCTTTTTTTGTAAAATGTTTCTAACAAATTAAAAAAAACATAATGCGAAACGATGGTAATGTTTAATGTTTATCATTAGAATTAAATATTAAGTATATCTTTGGATGGGGCATTTGCTTTATGATCATGCCATGCATATTATCTTTCCTTTTCTTTTAAATAATCTCGTTACAAAAGATTCCCTTTTTTTTTGTTGCTTTTTGTTTTATTTTTTAGCACACCTAAAAAACCAATTTTAGCTGTGTGACTAGTTTATATAATTGTCTTTTCTGGGAAAAAATTTACACATATTTATATATGACGTTTACATTTTTTTTGGTTTTCTTTTTCTTTTTTTTTTTGTGGTGAGAATTCGCTAAAGCAATACAATCTTTATTGTAGTTGCAGATGTTTGTTTGTTCATTTTGTTTAAATTTATTTGCCAACTATTTCTAGGCTCCACATGGCTTCCTGGTTCACCCACTGGCTTCGTTCAACGAGGTTCCGAACTCAGTTTCCTTTTTTATCTTTTTGTACAAGTCCTAGTCTCTCCTCCTAAACCGCCTCGTTCTGGAACACCAGGGTGTAGGTGCTGCTCGAGCTGCTGCTGCTATTGTTGTTATTATTATTCTGACCCCCGCCGCTGCTGGTGCTGACCGGGACGACGGCCCCACCACTAGTGGGGCTGCCCATCACCACGGACATGGGATTGCCGCCACCGCCCGCCGACATGGGCTTCTTCTCCTCCTCGGCATCCTTCTCGCGATCCCGACACTTGGTGTTCAGGTGTCGCTTCAGATTGCTGTGCACATTGGTGGCATAGCCGCACATCTTGCTGCAAAAGTAGCGCGGCGGCAGCCCGCACTCGTTCTTCAGGTGACACTTGAGGCTGTTCTTCCACTTGTAGGTGCGATTGCAGTTGCGGCACACCCACGGCTTCTCGATGTCCGCGTTGTAGATCATGTCGGCGGAGTGCTCCAGCGACTCCTTGCGTGTGCGCTTGTTCTGGACGAGGATGCGATAGCGATTGTCGTCCGAGTGCGACCAGTGCAGGGCGTCCATGTTGAGGCTGCTCAGCTTGCTGCTGGTCCCGGCCATCGTCGGGTTACCTCCCTTCTGCTGCTGCATGGGCGCCGAAATCGTGGTAATGGTGGCCGGTATGGCGGGCAGCTTGATCTGCAGCGACTGGCTGGTGGGCTGGAGATTCAGGTGCTGCAGATGCTGCTGCTGCTCAAGCAGCTGCTGCTGCTGCTGCGGGCTGAGCACGATCTTCTTCACAGAAGCTCCGCCGCCGCCTGCAGTGCCCGCTGCCTTTTGCTTATCATTCGATTGCTTGGCATGCTTCTGCGTGGCCGCCGCCGTGGTCAGCAGATCATCATCGTCATCTTCGTTGTCCATTAGGTAGCTATCCTCGAACTCTTCGTTCTCGATCTTCACCGCATCGTAGGTCCAGGACAACGGACTGGCCAGCTTCAGGTCATAGTCGAAGGTGTTCTCATCCTCGATGGCCTCATTGCACACGGCATCGTTCTCGTTGTCGTTGTCGTCCCCATTGAGCGACATATTGTCCGGATTCTCGATCTTCACAATCACCTCGGTCATGGCATCATCGATGCTGTCCAGCTCCACGCCGGCAGCGGCCAGAGCAGCGGCCGAGGCGGCAGCATCCACAGCATTGCAATTGCTCGACGAGCTCTTGTTGCCATTATTCGCCGGCGTGATGCAGGCAATGGTTGTGCGTCCAATACTGCCAATCCGGGTCACCGTTTGGGTCATGGTCTGGGTCTGGCTCAGGCTGCTCTTGCTGTTTGGCGGCTGCTTGCTGCCCGAGTTGCCATTGTTGTTGTTGAGGTGGCCACTGGCTATGGCCGCCGCCGCCTGCTTGGCTGCTATGGTGGCCGCCGCTGCTGCTGCAGCCGCCGAGCCGGTGCCCGTCGGGGTCGATGGGGGATTTGGGTTGGGAGTCGCCGTCGTGGTCGTTGCTGGTGTGGCCCTGAGGGGCGCCGTCGATGGCTTGTTAGTGGTTTTAGCATCGCTTATGAGTGACTTTTTGGACTGAGTTAGTTTTTCTGATGGTTAGTTTGGTTTATTTTGGTTTTTTGTCGATGGTTAGTCATGAAATAGAAATTCGGAATGTTAAGTTAGTTATGATTTCGGCCAAGGAATAATGGGTACAAATTCTAGCTACATTAAGGAGATAAAAATATGGAATAAAACAACGGATAACGCATGATGTCTGTGTGCGGCAAAAACATAATGAAAAGAAGACTGTAAAAAGAAAGCAAAATTATTGGTACTATAATATAAATATAAAACATATATAAAAAATATATAAACATATAAAAATATGTATTAATAATATATAAAAATATGTATTCAAAATATATAAAAATATGTGAAAAAAATATATGAATTAAAACAAGTTTTATTATATAAATCAAAAAATACAAGTTTTTTTTTTTTATGTAAAAATTAAAATATAAAAGTTTTTTTCTTTTATTTTATTTATATAAAAACAAAAAATATATTTTTTTTATTTGTATTTGTAAAAATCAATTATGTCTCTTAAAATGAGTACAAAAATAAAAGTAAAAAATAAGAATTATATTAAGTTTTTAAAATAAAAGTCAAATAATAAAAGCAATTTTTTAAAATAAAAATCAAAAAATAGAAGTAAATATTTGATTTTTATTATTTTATTATTTTATTATTTTATTATTATATAATAATTTTATTGAATTCTATTTTTAAAATGTAATATAATTTCTTTTTATTTGTTGAATTATTTTTAAGAGTTATAATTGATTTTTAAAATAAAAATAAAAAATTACTTGTATTTTTGTTGTTTTTATTAATAAGACGTATAATAATATTTATTATAAAAATAAAAAAATTACTTTTATTTTTTGATCTTTATAATAAATATAAAACAATAACAGTTAATTTTTTATTTTTATTATAAACATCAACAATAAAAATAATATAAAAACACGTAATAATAAAGTAAATGTTTAACTATACAATTAAATCATATAAAAAGTAATTAAAAGGCAGCCAAATAAATACCTGTGGTGGCTTCATCGTTTGCGGTTCCCTTCTCGATGATGGACTGATCGGCCAGCATTAGCCAGTTGCGCACTCGTATCCTGGACTCGCCGCTCTCCAGCTGGCCATTATCATCTGTAAAGGTTAAATATTAAAATGTACCATTGATTAGTTAGGGTTACAAGTCAGGAGGTTAACTCTTTAGATTTTTTCCAAGTGTACCTAGGCTATGAAGATGACCTAACCAATTTTTTTATGCTTTTTCCTTGCATTGTCAAAATTTGTGTATTTGTTTAATTTTTTTTTTTTTTCAAAAATAAAAATGTTTCCAAAAATGATAAATGATGTAAGAAATAATAATTATTATGTTTGAAAATAAAAATCAATACTTACAAGCAGTGTAAACAAAACGCTACTAAAATCTGTGTGTGTGAGTGTAAAAGAGACGTAAGATCAACATAAAACATTTAAATAATTTAAAGAAATTATTATCTTACTATAGATAGTAGTAGTAAACAACTCTCGTTTCTTTTGCGTTTTATTACATGGAATTTGTATATTTTTCACATTGAATTTGGGTTTTTTTTTTTTGTTTTTATCAATTTACAAAAAGAGTTTTACAAACAATTCATAGAAAAAATTAAATATATATATTATATATTATATATATAGATAGAATAAGGGTAAGCTAATTCTGTTTGTTTAATGAGTATTTGTTGTCTTATTAAGTGTTTTGTTTTTTCGTTTTTATTTTTATTTAAAATTATCATCTATTTATATGTTTTTTTTTTGTGTGTGTTTTTTTCCTATTGTTCAACAATATTATTATAAATTTTTAAAGAAAATTTGGAATTTTCCGCTTTTGCCATAACGTTTCGATTTTGTGGAATTTTATAAATTGTTTTGTTTCGTTTCGTTTATTCTTCATTTTATAAAGAGTTGCTAAACTTAGCCCAACACCGCAAGTATATAACCAATTTTGTTTTTTGTTTGTTTAAGTTTTAAGAATTTTAGTTTCTTAAAGAAAATTATTTAAAATATAAGCATTCGAGATTTATTCTTCCTCCTCCTAACTCTGGCTTTAAGTTCCTTAAGCGAATATATATATATCAAGTGATCAGAGCCCTAAGCCTAATAATTATATATCTTTTTTGTTGCACAGTTTTACTGGCCGCACATTTTTGTCTGGGTTTTAGTTTATTATTTTAGTTTGTCTGTTCTCTTGTGAATGTTTTGTAGTTTGTCTTTTGTTTAAAGCTTAATAAAATCATCTATGGAATGTATTTCGCTGTAGTGGAAAGCAAAAAAGAAAAATAAAATAAATTACACTTGACTACTTAGTAAATGTGCAGCGTATAAATAGTAATAATAGTATTATAAGCACACACATTCATTCATATCATATTTCATATATTTATAAATTATCGAAAATAAAAAAAATAATAATAATAAATAAAGTGCGCGCGCATGTGACGTATTTTTTGTGGCGGTGTTCCGGTTTCATCTTCTCTGTGTTACTACTGTTGGTAGCTCAGCTACTGGATTTCTCTCTATGGAATTCGGGTTTCTCTCCCCACTAAGTACCTGAGTTTAAATGTCTGCGAAACCATTTAAATCCTGACCTTCCTTGACTTTTGACTTAAATTCCTGTCCTTAACCTACTTTTATATGGCTTTAAACAGTTACGAATATATATTGGTATTTATTGTAGATTTTTCTGCAAATTGCTTGTGTTTTCCTTATTTTTCATCAATTTTTCAAGGCACTTTCTTCGCTGACTACCTAACGTTCTCTGCTGCCTCCGCTCATCCTACATTAAATTCTATATAAAAAGTGTGTGCGTGTTTTGAGCTTGCTTTAGCTTCAGCCCAAGACATCGATATAATAGCAAAAATGTTTCCACTTGAGGTAAAATGTTGTTGTTTGAAGAGGCTGACTGACTGGCTGTGTGGGTGTGAGTGTATTTGGGAACCTAAATTGAATCGGTTTTGGCACTATTTACGGAATATCTCTATAGAGGGTTCTATTTCCTTAATATTTTTTATGAGGTGGCGACCGTGAAGCAGTTTTGCGACCCTGCC
This sequence comes from Drosophila tani, assembly GCA_008042535.1. NCBI lineage: Eukaryota > Metazoa > Arthropoda > Insecta > Diptera > Drosophilidae > Drosophila > Drosophila tani. The sequence goes on along the minus strand of VNJO01002649.1, from coordinate 8,532 downwards.
AAAGGTTAAAAGAACCCTGCTCTCTGCTTTAACTATTGTATTTCTTGGTTTCCCTTTAAAGAGTAATATCTGCGAACCTAAATTGAACCTGTTTGGCACTCTGTACTGAATATCTAAAGGGTTCTGCTTCAAGTACTTCATCTCTATATCTAAAGATATATATATTTCCCTACCATTCATGGCGACCGTGACGCAGGTTTCTTAAGAATAAATGTACTTGAAATAGCTCCTCTTTCTCTGATTTAATTTAATGTTTAATATCTTAATATGGGTCTTCTTCAAGTACATCATCTCTATATATCTAAAGATATATTCACCCACCATTCATGGCGACCGTGTCGCAGGTTATCAAAGGATAAATATACTTGAAATAACCCCTCTTTCTCTGATTTAATTTAACGAGTAATATCTTAAACTGGTTCTCCTTCAAGTACTTCATCTATAAGTATATCTAAAGATATTTTCCGTGAGGCATGTACTTGAGTAAAGAAACCCCTCTTCCCCTCTGCTTTAATTTAACGATTAATATCTTAATATGGTCTGAGTTTTCCATTGCTTATTTTGTGTCTGCTGTTTGCATCTTAAATATCCACTGAGTTTCGCTACTGCTACTGTTTATCCTTGTTATGTATTAGTATTAGTACATATATGTATGTAAATAATAAAATATTTCTCGAAACTAAACCTAGGCTATTATTGTATAGTTCTAAACCGTTTTCATTGTACAAGTTTTCTGTCTTTCTTCTTTACGATTTTTCTTCTATTTTTTTTTTTTTTTGCTTTGTGGAATGTTGCGCAATATCTAGAGTTGTGTGTGTTTTTTTTGTGTAAAATCATTTTACTGATCACTTTGCTGTTGGAAATGATAGATTTTTAAATCGGTGTAAACAATTAATAACAATATAACAAAAAAAGATTATTTTATGTGAAATGGCGTAAATTTTTGTGTTTGTGCTTTGCAACAAATTGTTTTTTCTTCCTCTTTTCTTTTTCGAAACATCCCAGGCTTTATCTTCTTACAACACTATCTCATTATTCTTTTTTTTCTTCTTCTCACTTGCTTTTTGTTTTGTTTTGTTTGTTTTAAGCTTAATTTGGCACACTGATTCCGTTTTCCCGAGAGCTTGGTGTGTGTTTTTTGTGTTTTCTTTTTCTTTTGTGTAATTTCCTTTCGTTCTTATTAATCCCTGATTCTGTTTTCTTCTCAACATTAACTCTTTATACATGGGGCTTCTCCCAGAGATATATATTCTCTACGAGAAGTGTGGATGCAGCTCGGCGGGCACTCCGCTGGCCAGCGCAGCCGCCGCGGCTGCTGCTGCCACAGAGACCGCCGCCGCTGTCTCACCATCCAGGGCACCGGAGCCGGCGAAATTCTTCACATCCTCCAGCTTGAACTTCTCCTTGTGCATCCGCTCCATGTGGCGGCCAATGTGCATCTTCTGTTTGGCGCGATAGACGCAGAAGGGGCACTGGAACTGCGGCTCCTTGCCGCACTCCCACTTCTGGTGGTTGCGCAGCGACGACTTTAGCTTGTAGACTCTCCCGCAGACGGGACACGGGTGTCCAGCACCGTTGTCCGCCACGCCCAAGGCACTGTTGCCGCCGCCGCCGCCACTGTTTGAGGGTGACTGTCCCGATCCTGTGGGTACTCCCCCGCCCGCTGCCGTGCTGCCGCTAATCAGATTGTTCATGGCGCTGATGCTGTTCAGGATGTTGATGTGGCATAGTCCAGCTGGGCCGCCAACATCCGCAAAGGTCACAGCACCGCTGAGAGTGGCGGGATAATCGCTGTTGCTGTTGCCATTCCCAGAGCTGGCCTGATCCTCGCCAAAGCTCAGCTCGGTGCCGGCGGCGGCAGCGGCCTGCTTCTCGGCCACAGCCTTGAGCATTAGGGCGGTGGCCTCCTCCTCGCTCAGATGCTTCAGCTTGCCGCCGCTGCTGGTCTTGGTGGGCTTGTTGCCATTACTGTTACTGTTACTGCCGCTATGGATTCTGGCCGGCGTGGAGGCCGCCCGGGGCTCACCCTTGACCATTATGCCACCACTCCCATCCGTGGTGGGTGTCTTCCTGCCACTGGCCGCCAATATCGCCTGATCCTTGGCGCTGGCATTTTGCTTGTCCACCGAGAGATCGGTGGGAAAGACCAAAGGCTGGACGCCTTCGCGCAGGGTAACCAGGGGCATGGCCAGGCGGGCGTTCCACTCGTTCCAGGTGAGTCCGGCAATGCGCGTAATACTCAGATCTGGTTTGCGGGTTTTTAGTTTTTTTGAGGTTTAGGTTAAGGTGTTTTTTGTGGTAGTTTATGTTTTATATTTATTTTTTTTTGGGAGTTTGTAGAAGGTGAGGCGCAGCGCACAACATATGAAAATAAAAACGGAGAAAAGAAAAACAAAAGAGAAAAGAACGAAAAATAAATAGAATTACTTTATGACACAGGACGACACAGGAGATAAAACTGCAAAAAAAAACAAACTCATATATAAACTCATATGTAAATAAATAAATAAAACACTTGGGGATTTTTTTTAGCAGTGTAACACACACACAAATGAGGTTGGGGATGATGGAGCAAAGCAAGAATTTATAAAAGAATTAGTCAAAGCATTTAGAGGTGATTATGATGATTAAAATATATATATAAAAAGCATTAGAATGTGGATATGAGTGGCATGAATCAAAGTTAGAATACAAATTAAAATAAACACGTATATACAGGTGAGAAGTAAGGTAAAAAAGAAAACTCTCTCTTTCACAGCAGCAGCCAGAAAAAAAAAAAAATAACAGAACGTTGAGCAAATTAAGGCCAATTAGTGCAGGGTGTAAACATATTTATTTTTTTGTTGGTTTGTAAAAAAATCAAGTAAATTTCAAAGAACTAAAAAAGAAGGATAACTAAATTAATAACGGAACTGTAGTAGCTGGTGGAAGTGCTGCTTGGGGTTGGTGGTTTTTTCTATAACATCAGGGATTCAGGTTCAGGTTCAGGTTGAGGTTCGTTGTGGTTACTTTGTTTTTTTTAGTGGCATACACAGAAACGAACGTTTAGATTTTCGGGCTCTTACATATATAATAATAGGATAATATAAAGGCATATTGGCAATTGTTTCCTTTTACACAATTTGTTTGTTACTTAAGCTTAGCTCTCTCCTTCAAGTCCCAGTTCCAGTTTTGGTCCTTCGAGCCATCTAAAAGAAAAGAGAAATATATTAGGTATGCTCGGTTAAGATCAGCTGGTTAAAGGCTATTTTGGCTCCTGTGGCACTCTTCGTAGTGATCTGTCACCTGGAAAGAGAAATATATTAGTATGAATTCTATACAAAACTGTTTAATCACTATTAAATTATTCCAACATCAAAGCTACAAATTTATCGGTTTTTAGGGTTTTATATAATTTTATTTTGACCTTTTTTGTTTTTGTTACAACTAGTTTTCAAAATATATAATTTCTATAGATAAGTATATATAATAAATGTTTAATTTCCATCAATTAATTGATTTACACACACAAAAAACTGCAAAGTGACGTCGTTATGTATATATCTGTATATATATATATAGATTTTGTTCTAATACATACAAGTATAGAGTTTTTTTTTAGTATTTTGTATTTATCTGTGAAAATATTGTTCAAAGTTTCTTCTCGTTTTCCTCAAATATTTATATAGGGTTTATAAACAATTTTACTAAGTTCGCTTTCTAATGTTTTCTCAGGTTTTCTGCCATTTACATTGGTATTATTATTAACCTTTATGTTAGGGATATTTTGAAAACAAGATTCTAATTATGTGTTAATATTTGTAAGCCTCAAATTTGAATAGGTTTACATTTTTAGCTCCATTTCACTTAGTTTTTCTTTCAGCTTAAATAGGTTTTACATCAAAAAGGGGAGGTTTTTTTTTTTTTTCTTTTTTGAAATTTATAAAATTTTATGTGCACTTTTCTCCAAAAACGTTGAATTTGCCAGGTTTAAGATTTAGCTAGTTTTTTAACTCTACTTTATTTTAAGTTTTTTTTTTTTTTTTTTTTTGAGAGCACGCACACATACACATAGAATCAAGATTTCTAATTACACTTAATGTTTTGCTCTTAACTATTTTCCATTTATATATATAGAGCTTGCTTTGTGTTATTTCCATGAAAATACTTGCACATTGATTTCGAAGTTTTCTTCTTCTATTTTTGTCGACTATTTTTTTTCAATATTTTTGTAATATTTTTTATTTTTGGGTGCTTTTCGTAAATTGTTTAATTTGTAATTTTGAAAATTACTGTGCGAATCAAATAGATAACCAATTATATTAAATGTGAAGACATACAGAGATTAAAGCTTAAAGTAAAGTTTCAAGAATTCAGAGCACAGAAGATGGAGAGTTAATTTTTAGAAATGATTAACTTCCGGGGAAGATGAATAAACTTAATAAAAATAATCAACAAATAAGAACGGTTTAAGCTTAAGTAGTTACAATCGTGTGTATGTGTAATGATATATAAATGATAAAAAATAGTATTTAAAAATAATGAAAACTGGTCTAGAACTCAAGGGGTTTCTCTGCGGGTTTACTCACACTCCTCCTGCCACTCACACCACTCACTACGATCGCTTAGATCTTGCGTCCCCGCTTGCTCTCCAGCTGCGGCTTCTCCGGATGATGCTTGCGCACATGCACCCCGAGATTGCCCCGCTGCTTGGCCTTGTAGGTGCAGTAGGGGCAGGGATGACAGGGCTCCTTGCCACCGCACTCGACATTCTCGTGGCGACGCAACGTGGACTTCCAGCGATACTTCTTGCCGCAGTGACGGCACACGTACCGCGACTCTGGGTCATCGCAGGGACCCAGCGAGGAGTCGCTCAGCGACAGTTCGTAGGTCATGCCGGAGGGATCGTTCCCCGACTCCGACTCCTCCTTCATGGGCCGCGTGGTGAGGATGGTGTAGCTCTTGCTCGAGTCGTGCACGCCCATCTCCTCGGGTATGATGGTCTCCACGCCATCGTCGTCCTGCAGCTCGAGGCGCTGATGATGATGCTGCTGATCGGTGGTGGTCTGGACCACCGTCTGGATGTGGTGCGTCTGCAGCTGGGTGGCATGAATGTGATGCGTCTGCTGCTGCTGCTGCTGCTGCTGCGAGTCCTCGTGCTGCTGCTGCTGCTGGTGGTGCACCGTCTGCAGCTCCTGCGGATCGTGCTCAATGGTGGTTATGTGCGTCTCCCCGCCCGACGTCTGCATGTGCTCCGTAATCTCTGAGGGTGCAAAGCCAATGCCTATCTTGGTGCCGTCGGGCAGCTCGATGTCATCGATCTCGGCATACTTCACCAGGTCGCTGATGATCGCCGCCGAGGCATTCGGGTTGTTCAGATCGATCTCGCTAATCTCATACTTGGTGCCATCGGGCAGCTCGTGGTGCTGATGCTGGATGGGCTCGTGGGTCTCCACAATCTGCAGATTTTGCACCGTGGGGCCGCCGATGATCTTGCCACGCGAATACCGGATACGGGAGGCGGCTAGGGGCTTGGCATCCGTCAGCTGCACATTCCGCAGGCCGACCAAGTTGATCGTCTGGCCCGGATGCGTTGTGATTATGCTTTGTACTTGCGTGTGCTGCGTCGGCTGGGTGGTCTGGAGGTGGTGGTGGTGCTGCTGGTGTGACGTGTGCGGCACCTCCTCGATGTGGATTGTCTGGTGGTGGTGATGCTGCTGCTGCTCCTGGTGGTGCGTCTCCTGTGGCACATGCTGGATTATGTGATGCGGATGTATGATTGTCGCCGAGCTGGTGTGCGCATGATGATGTGTGGCAATCGATGTGGTGGCCGGGATTATCTTCTTAATGTTGATAAGTTCTGGAACATTTTGAGGGGAAAAGGAAGGACCGGTTATTAGTAAGGAAGAAAGTGTGTATATTTCTCTTGAATCGATTAATTTTACTTAATTTGAGGTCGAATTTCGGTACTATTATAATTTCTACGATTTCATCTCTAAAATATAAGAAGCTCTTTAATAAAACTACGTTTGATTGTTGCAATATTAACTCGATTGACTTTTAGGCATATCATAATAAAAAAAATATTAAATTTTTTTTTTATTACAAAAATCTCAAAAAATATAAACTCCTTGCCTTTCAAAACCTTTTCAACCAGTTTCTTCTAGCAAATTTGGTTAAATCTTCACGCTAGCTCCCTTTCTGAACAGGAAAGATCTTTTCTCTTTATTTTGGTCTTCGCTTGAGTGTTCTTAGTTGAGCTTTCTACCTTACGCACTCTCAAGGAACATATTGTGGAGAGCGATTCGGTTGAGCGCTCGCACTTTAATATATTTTGCTAACGTTAAGGCAATTATCGAATAACCAGAACAAAAGAAAAACCAATGACTACCTTAATAAATTATAAGTTATAATTAAGAATAATAATTAATAATACTTAATAAATATATAAATAAAATTGTAAATATCATTGAGCGAAGGCCAATTGACTCAGGAGACTATGTTAAGGCTTCAGGTTTATCTTAGACTCTTTGCTAAAAGGGTCCCGTAAATTTAACGTCTTTTGAAACAACCAAATTAAATAATAAATAAAAATGTATAATTATATAGTAAGAATAATTCAGTTAAAGTCCCCCTTTTTGAAACACTATATTTTCATTCATTCTTCTTATTCTTAGCCACAAACTAAGACTTTACATGATTTCTATCCCTACTCACAAGGACAAAGACCATACTAGAACTTGAGTTTAATTTTTAAGCAAAATTATAAAAATAAAAAAATAATGATTATTTAGTTTCATTTTTTTTTTACTAAATAATGGTTATTTCATGAGTTTCATTTTTGATCAAAAAATAATAATTAATTCAAAAGTTTTTTGCTTTAGTTCTCAGAGAATAATGAATATTTCATGACTTTATTTTTGATTAAAAAAAAATCGTTTTTCTATGAGAACTAATACCAAACTTATGAAATAATTATATTTTTTTATAAAAAATAAAACTTATGAAAGAATCACTATTTTGTAACCAGAAAATGAAACTTAAAAACTTAACATTATTTTTTTATATTTATTTCAGAAAATAATGAATATTTTATGACTTTATGTTTGATAAAAAATAATCATTATATTCTGATTTTTATTATAAAACTGTCCCTGTTGTTTTCTATTGATACATTTGAATTCGAAGCTTAAACTTCGCAATCTAAACTTATTAATTCACAAATAAAACACCCTACAAAGCTTAAACCCAGTTTTCCCATTTAAAGGTATAAATATGGCTATAATTATGGTCAAAATGTCGAAACTTACCGCATTCCGAAGAGGGCAACTTGATGGGCGTGCTGCTGCTGAGAGCAGTAAGCGCTGGTGGCTTGTCCGAGTGCGAGGCGGCGGCGGCATTCAAGAGTTCAGTGATCGTGGGCGTGGGCTGGCCAGCGGGTCCGGTGACGGTCACAGCGGCCTGCTGCTGCTGTTGCTGCTGCTGCTGCTGCTGCTGCTGATGCGAGTGATGGTCCTCGTCGTCGTTGGCACCCATCTTGGCGGCGGCGGTGATGTTGCCCAGCTTCTTGACGTGCAGCACAAAGCCATCCTTGTTCTGGGTGATGACAATGTCGTTGCTCTCCAGCAGGCAATCGTCCAGCTCGAATTCCTCGGGTGTGCCCTCCGTCTGTTCGCCCTTGTCCTGCTTGGAGGAGGCTGCAGAGGCGAATGATGGATGCGAGAGATGGTGGTTAGTGTTGGAGTTCAAAGTGCACAACTTTACCGCTTAAGCTCAGCTCAAAAAACGTGTGTGTTTCGGTTGAGAGAATCCTGTCCCTAAACGTATCTTTATTTTTTTTTTTGTACAAAACAAGCAGACAGCTTTTTCTTTTTTAGTTCTTAACATAAGATCTTAAGGCTTAGGGTTTGGTTTATATATATATATATATTTATAGAGATATGTGTGGGTGGGTTGTGTTTATTTTTAGATGAGAACCAAGGACAAGACAAAACAAAATACCACAGCCAAAAAATAGGGATAATAAACCGTGCGTGCCCCTAAAAATATATATATTTAATAAAAGCTTAACTAACTTAGGGGCTAAGAGTAGAAATTCAATAATGACACGTTTCAATTTTGGTTTACAAAAAGGCATTTTTTATTAACATTACGAAGGCTTCTCTCTCTTTTTTCTTCTCTTCTTTTTACACTTACCTGGCCCGAGATCAACAAAAATAAAAAGAAATAGCTTTAAAAGTAATCAAGGAACTTGACTCTTCGCCTCGAACAGGCCGCGCGGACTCATGGGCACCCGCTGACCCGCGGCCAAGGCATGCTCCGGATGCTGGGTCTTCAGGTGCATATTCAGGCTATGCTTGTACCGGGCCACATAGGAGCAGTGCCGGCACTTCTCCGTGGGCAGGTGACCGCACTCGTAGCGCAGGTGCCGGGAGAGATTCTTCTTGTAGGTGTAGGCCTTGTCGCAGCGCGGACAAATGTGTGAACTGCTCGGGGTCGAGACATTGTTCAGCGAGGTCACGGACTTAACGGATATGGTCCAGGCGTTCTCTA
>VNJO01002639.1:0-23876 GCA_008042535.1 Drosophila tani | reverse complement strand
TAGGATGGATATACTGAAGAAAATGTTCAAGTCGGAGGCGGAGAAGGAGCCGGAGTGAGTAGATGAGATGGTTAGGCACCACCGCGGGGGATTATTATGCAAGTTTTGGGGGCTGCGGGCATAATAGTCTGCGAAATTCAGGCTAAAAAGTGGCGGTGCTGCGGCGTTTTTCCACCGACGGATCGATAACCAGGCACCTGCCATGATAGATACATTTTTACCAGGATACACACACGCACACGGAAAAGCGCCTGCCTGCCATGGTGTGTGTGTGTGATTCTGTGTGTGTGTGCGGGAGCGGAGGCTGCGTATTGAGCCCAAAGGGTGGAAAATGCCTCTCATCATCTCACAATCTCACCATATCTCTCCCTGTTTTCCCCCTTTTCCCTTATTTTGCATCCCCAGCTCATCGGTGTCCGCTTCGAACAAGGATGAGTTCCGGAAGCCTCAGTGGTTCGAGGAGGCGGAGACCGACGACGAGCTCTTCGACGACGATCGCAAGTTCGCCTTTCAGGTCTTCACCAGCCCCCTGGAGATGCAGCGGCACTTTGAGCGGCAGCTGCAGAGGCTTCTCGAATCTCTGAACGATTCCGATGGTAAGTTGAGGTCAGATTTAATGGGAGAAGGAGCTGAACACAGGCCTATTTCCAGAGGGCTTCGAGCGAGACTTGAAGGAGGACTTCCTGAAGCCGGGCTTCGAGAGCAAGATCCTCAAGCAGTTTGAGCAGCAGAAGGACATGTCCCAGGACACCGATCTGGATGGCGAGTAAGTACATCTAACAACTATGAACCATAGCCAGAGTAGGCTGATTTCTTTAATGACAGGATCTATGCCGACCAGCTGCACTCGCTCATCCAGCGGCTGAATCCCGAGGAGAAGGTGGAGCCAGGCGACCAGGCAATGACCAGCATCTTGCCGTCGAATCAGCCTGGTCTCCGGAAGAGCTGCCAGCGAGCCAAGCTAACCGATGAGGAGATCATAATGGGTCGCATTCATGGCACCATTGCTGGCAATGGGGAGAGCAACGCCTCCTGTGCCCGTCCCTCGCGTCCGCCGATGAGCAACAAGCCGGACATTATGACGCCCATGACACCGATGTTGCCGCGCAGTGGAATGACACCATTTGGCGGGGTTTTCGATGGCAACTATCAGGTAAGAAATCTAAATGATAATGATGATAGTAGCAATAAATGATTGCTGCTCTCGAAAGGGTCCCAAGATGTTTAGCCAGAGCGTCATGTCCAAGACCGTGCGAAAGCCGGATGGCAGCTACGAGACCACCAAGGTTACCCAGGACTCGTCTGGCCATAAGACCACCACGGTTACCCGGGTTATTGATGGCCGCAAGGAGACCACCGTCACCCACGATGGCGGGAATGGAGGGAACCCCGCATCGCTCGGTCCGAGGATGGAGATGCCCATGTCCGTGCCCCATGGCGATCGCAACATATTTGTGACAAAAGAAGGCTACGCCATGCCCCGGAACCTCTGGTGACCAGTGGTGAACAACTATTGCCCAACCAATCAAGACAAGCGATCTCTGCTGCAGCAACAGAAACAACAGAAGCAACAACAACAGTACGAAGATAGGCTGAGGCGATTCGTCGGCAACATAGTCCCGCATCCACACAACATCCAAATTAGAACCTACTACATTTTAGTTTACATTCTCCTTAGTGTTTGGTGTTTTAGATGAAACGCACTTGAGACAACAGATGACGACGACGATTATTGACCATGATTTTATGATGTCCAGTCACCCCCTATCAGCAGGGGCTGGACATGTATTAATTGTGAGATAGGGCGGCGGCGCCCCCACTCTTTCAGTTCCCAGATCCAGGGCTCTCTGCAGGCCAAGCTCTCGAACTCCCTCAAAATGGAGATGGAGACACGGAATCGGAGCGAAGCGGAGTTAGCTCTTGTGGAGCGGTGTGAACGTATGAGATTTTCAGTTTGAGAGCCGGCCAGAGCGCCCTCAGAGCGGCGCTGGCATCCAAAAAAAAAAGATTAACATCCAATCGCTGTAACCCCGTAACGGCGGAACGGTGGAAATTATTATATTTATTGTATTGATTCATTCGTGGTACTATCTGTGTCTCAATGCTGCGCTCTTCAGCATCTAAAGTGCCCGTCGTGTCGTAGTGAAAAGGAACCACTATACAATATATATTACCGCTTACCAGGCAACAAAAGCCAGCTTGCACGCTGTCTACGATTGAGTTAGTTTTGTTAATTATACTACACTTGTATACTTTATATATTTATATTTATATTTATATTTATATATGCTTAGCCACCCGCGTGGCGAATTGATCTGCGAGTTCAACTCACAGTATTCTTATTTTCAATTTGGTTTTTTTTTTTTTTTGCTTGTTTATTCGTTTAATGTTTAATCTTTAACACTTAGGTTTATTTGGATCAGATTTAACTTTCTAATAGGACACACAATGCATATGCGCATTAGAAGACATTCAAGAATCATGCAAGAATAAAGTGTTGTGCAATCTAGTTGGGGATTGAGTTGTTAATGGTTGGGGAAATACGTATTTATAAGGATTAGAGCTGTAAAAACATCGATAGTGCTCTCACTCGATATTTTCGGTAGTGATAGTACAAACCATCGATAATATCGATACTATCGACGAAATAAAATGGGTTTAAAAAATTTACTATGCTTAAACAAACCAATTTAAACGTATTTATAAGGATTCGAGCTGTAAAAACATCGATAGTGCTCTCACTCGATATTTTCGATAGTGATAGTCCAAACCATCGATAATATCGATACAATCGACAAAATAAAATGGGTTTAAAAAAGGTACTTTGCTTAAACAAACCCATTTAAATGGCAAAACTTATAAAAGATTTTATCACATAACTGTTTATTTAGAATTTATATATTTTCCGATATTGATGATTAAGAATTAATTTAAAAGGTTTCGGTCCTATCTTAAGAATATAAGAATTTATGATTTTATTTATTTTTTTATTATATTTATTGGCAAAAACTTGTACATTTTATACGAATTCACTGATTTGCTGCTAAAGCGATGTGTATCGATGGTGACCCGGAGCACACCATCATCGATAATATCGATAGTATCGTCGATAGTTTTACAGCTCTAATAAAGATAGAAAATTAGAAATTAAGGTACAGTAAAGCCTTCTTCAGCCGAATCGCTCTCCACAGAAGCCTAACTCGAAGGGAAACAGCATAATATTCTTGGTACCTAGAAACTCTCGCTTAAAGCTTACACTTTCTGGTTAACAAACAAACCAACAGCCCAAGTCTTGGCCGTTTTGTGGTATAATTTTATTCAGTTTAGTTAGATTTAAACTAGAGCAACAGGATAGACAGGTTTTCAAGGCATGTCTCAATGATGGCCCTCCTTCTTCACGAAGCGCAGACCGCAGTAGCCGCAGATGTGATTACCGGGCTTGTCCTATAATCACGATATAATTCTAGAGTAAATACACGGAGCTGCACAGTTAACCCGGCCAACTACTCACCAGGTTGATGTACACCTTGGGATGTCCCAGGGGGCCATCGCCGCCGTCGCAGAACACCACACGCTCTGTGCACTCCTTGGGCGGCACCTCCTCGATCAGCTTGATGCCCCAGTTCTCGTTCACATACCGCTTGGCGTTCGTGAATCGCACATTGCGGTAGTCGTCCTTGTCGAAGACCTACAAATCGTTTAAATTTAAGTTATTTGCCTACATATTCCGGGAATGTTTGCGTAATCGCAGGACGGATTGATCGAAATCCGCCGTGTTCCTCACCTGCCCGGTGTGTGTGACCTTCTCGATGTCGCTGCGCGTGCTGGCGTTGCGGACGGCGGCCAGGGGCGATGTCCAGTGCTGGCGTGAGCGTCCGAGCTTGGCCAAATTGTTTACCAATTGTTTGCTGGCCATTTTTATATATTTATTAAATTTGTCTAACGAACAGGGCTGCCAATTTAGCTATTTCCCCACCAGATCCAGCCAGTTTTTCCGGTCATAATGCTGACGGCACCTGGTCACACTAAAAAGACGTTATTTAGAAAATTTATCGATAGCAAATCTATCGGTTAACAGTGCGCTTAACAGCACTCTTTCAGCTTTTATTTCTGTAAACTGCTTGACACTGTTGCATATTTAAAAAATTTAATTTAATAATAATAAATAAATTTAAATAACAAATGTAATCTATTTCTAACCAATCCGATCAGCGTAAAAGCCCAATAGCCAATAGCCAATACCATCTTACAAACATTAGATAAAGGGGCAGAATATTTGTATTGCTTGACTCTTAACGGTATATTATTATGAACATATCACCGAACCATGTTAAATTCAAACTAAGCTCAGCGCGCCGGAATAAGCTTTGGACACCCTGGACTGTAGCTTTCCTAGTTGTTTAGTATACCTTTTCACGGACCAATTCATGTTCTTATCGGAATTACTATTTCCTAAACAACATTTATCCATTTTAATGTTAGATTAAATGTTAAAAACCGATGCTTTTATTTATTAATCTGTAGAAAGCGATTGCGTGGGTCTAAGGACTATCAAACATAGGGAAACTAGAGCCACCTAACTTTATTTGCGCCCTGGGCGTCCCATCATATGTGCCTCGGCTTTTCCCGTAAGTGCCAGTAAGACTAGAAAGAACAAAATAATGATGATCGTCTGTTATTGTGAAATTCATTATCGAACACTTACGAAGAGCTGCAGTACATAGTATTAGGAACTTCATCTCAAAAAAACTTATTTTGGAATAATAAAAGCAGTAATGTTGGACTCATTCTTATATAGGCGATTCAAGCAGTCAAAAAGTCAAGCAGAACAAAATTTTAAAGGTGGAAATTTTGTTCTGCTTGACTTTTAATGGTACATTACTGAGATTCCATCCAATTAGAATAATGTTCACCAAATTTCTCTGCCCGGGCTCTGCGGGACACGCACCATATGCAAAAACAGAACAGAAGAATCAGTGCAGTCAAATTGTACTTTTGGGGCTAAATAGCCTTTCTTAAAGCCATCTTGCCATCTTAAAAATATTGGATAATCGAGATGGCGATCCAATGGTTACATAAGGTTAGGTAAGATGCAGAATATTTGTTCTGCTTGACTCTTAACGGTATATTGCAAGGAACATACCACCGAACCATGTTAAATTCAATTTAATTTGCATCTTCATGGAAAATATTTACAAATATTTATCGGAGTACTTAAAAAGCATCAAACCAACCCGGAAAGCCAAATAATGGAAGATCAAAATTGTTGTTAAACTGATGCGAAAGGAAGATAGAAGGCCACAAATTTTTCCAACCCTCCGACGGTATTTCGTATCTTTGTATATTAAGTTTGTCATCAAAGTGTTTTCTTGAATACATGTACATTGAGAAAATAAAACAAAAAGATTTTGATTAAATAAAATAATAAAAAGATAATAAATAATAATAATAATTTATAACAATATTGTTTAATTCAGATAGATCGCTTAATTTTAAGAACCGTTGGTTTTGACCTTGGTCTCTAGAAGTGGTGCAATTTTTTTTGAGCAAAATTAAACTGTTTTTAACTGGAAAAACGATGAGAAAGCCACTAAAAAGAAGAAAAGCCAGTTTATAAAATCATTTATTTTGTGGTTTTATTTAGCCGAAAGGGAAGAGTAATAGTAGTAGTAGAGTAGTAGGAGAGTAGTAGTATAGTAGTATAGTTTCATCGATGTTTGCAGCTTCTTTCCAATTTTCATACGATTTTTACGTATACGTAATATATATATACTATTAAAAAGACTAACGGAAACTGCAAATAATAATTATTTGAAAAAAAAGTTACATTTTGTCTAGCAAATCTGACGGGGAAAAAGCTGAAATGAGCCCACTGGTCTCTAGTATTTTATGCGTCTTCCCTGGAAAAGTTTTCTTGGTCACACTTTCGCGCTTCTTTTTAATGGCGTGTTCTTGTCGCTTTTTCGGAAAAACTAATAGAAATCCTTTTATCCTTTGAAAAATTCATATAATTAAGTGTTTAAATGCTTGTGGATGTGACTCGGTATGAAGGGGCGGCTATGAAGTTAAGCTGGAAGCAACAATTTTCGAGATGACCTGCCTCGCTGCTGGTGGCCAGGAAAAATAACGATCTAGGACGCTAATTGTATTTTCAACAACTGTGTATAAAGCAATGTTTGTAACCTGTAATGTTTGTGGTAAGTGCCTATGCAATATATTTATTAAATTTATTAAGTTTTATTGGTTTTCATGTATAGAACCAATATTCTGGTCATCATATTGAAAGGACGCCCATTCACAAGTGAGGTACTGCGGTAGCCAAAGCCATCAAAAGCGAAGAAGAAGATAAGTCTTTAGGTTCTTACAATTAAACTTAATTGAATTGTACATTTTGTTTAGCTGTTTCGCTTGGGGTTTTTTCCCCATTTATTCGCACGTTCCTCTACCTCAATTGACTTTTGTTTAGAATGACAGATGTAAACAAAGACAAAAGAAAGAGCATAATTTTCCTCTTGGGCATGCGCCCGAAGAAAAGCCGGCCGAGCACGCCGAGCTTCGTGTGCAATTCCCGAACCACACAATTTCTCCCATTCGAAAATTTTTGAATTTTCAAAAGATCGGCGTTCTGCCTCCTGGCGCTTGGGGAGCCAAGTTTCAGTTAGTGTTTCGTGCTCGTCGAGTGTTGTTCTCGGTTCTTCCTCTCTACAACATCTAAAGTTCTTCATTGAAAAGTCTTCTTTCCTGCCATCCACACTCATCCATATATTTATATATATATATACTCGCCTCTATATATACGCATATATAGAAATTGAATTGGAATTGTTCGCGCAAAGAATTCTGGCGTAGAATCAAAGCAAATTCACGGTGTGTAATGGTTACAAGTTAATTGGAGAGCTTTGTGTTCCCAAACTATCGGGTGATCGGTGAAAAGCCCCTTGAAAATGCTCAGATAAATGCCCAATTTTCCAACGGGTTACATAATCGACAGTGAAGTGCTCTTGGAAAAAATGTGTGTTTTCCACGTTTTCCGGTCTGCGAGAATATATAAAGAAATAAAGAAATGAAAATGAAAAGAAAATATAAGGTTCTCCAAAATAATGGTGAACTACAATCGAATAGAATGGATATCAAAGAGAGAGCGGATGGCAATTAAAAGTGGTCCCAGTCCCAGAATAAAGTGAAGCATGCGAGAAGGAGGCTGCACTCGGAACGGTGCTGCTCTCGGCATGGTTTCTTCCGACCGACCGAAAGTTTAACGAACTGAGTTCATTTCTATTTTTGAATAATTCGAAAGCAACCAACAACCAACAACCGCCGCCGCAAAGTGAAAAGTCTGCATGAGTTTTCCCTCGACGTCGCGGTGGTGCGTTGCGGGACGTGTGCTTTTTTAAGTGGTGCCTGCCGATGGTAGACTGATCCACGCTGCCGCCTACACTGTGCAATTTTCGAATATGTATTTTTTTTTTTGGAATATCCATAAAGGAATTGAAATATTGAAAGCAGATGACGAATAAAAATTTCTTGGCTGTGCGAAAACTGTGCAAAAATTCTGGAAAATTACGAAAATAAATAATGACAGTGTTGGCAGGATATGAGCAATATCTGCTGAATTAATATTACATATAAATTCAATTTGATTCACTTGAAAGCATTAAATCTTTTAACATTAAATATAAGGTTTTATTTCTACTTTTCAAGGCTCATTTAGAAACTTTCCATCAAGTAGATTGTTTGTTTTTTCCTTCCCCTGCTGTGTTTATTTATTCTATTTAAATTTATTTTGCATTTTAACGAACAATTCACTTGGAAAACAATTTCTCTACTCTTAGAAACTTGGCTAATTTCACTTTCTCGCCTCATCCAATATTATCAATGTGCTCAAGGTCTTCTCCACACTTTGCCAAGAATATATCATCGACTTCTTGAGGCCTTCAAACAATTTTGACAGCAGCTAATCCTAGTGCTGGTGCTCACTCGATTTTTCCTTTCAATCTATAGCATAATGTTAATTTTCGAGCATTGTAAATTATCTGGCAGGAGGAGCATATACATATTTTCACTAATATATGTGACAACTAACTGAAATAAATGTTTGGAAACTAGGAGAACCGCGCCGCCAACGTCAGCGCCATTTTTAAAGATTGTATAAATGTTTAGATCACTTCCGTTAGGATCTATATCTCGGCTATATGCAGGCAGATATGTGCGTAGTCTGGCGAAATTAGTTGGCTAACCATTTTCGAGAATAGGTCATGATTTATTTATGTTTCTCTTGCCTATTTCTTAGGTTATTTTGTCCACTTGACATAATTGGGTTGGATGTTCTGTTCTGTTCAGGTGATTGTCTTTGGCTAATGAACAAATTATGATTTATGGTTTTTGCACAGTTTTCATGTCAAGTTTTTTGTGAGAATATCGTATTTTAAATCTTTCTATGCTGGGACTGGTGCTTAGGAAGAAACCTAATTAATAATAACAATAATTTATATTATTTTCTTTGTCGCCAGTATAATATGTTAAATTAAAAACCCATAGCCCCGTCCAAAAGTCTTTTGTGAATCCAATATAAATTCGAAATAAAACCCAGAACCCGCAAAAATCTCGATCTCGTCTGATCCGTTTGCCGCTAAGATGTCCGGGCAGCAACCGCCGCCGTATGGAAATGGGCCACGTGGTTGGAATCCACGTGCTCAAAATCCCGCCTCTCCGTCGCCGTCGACCTTCCTTTACCGTCCACCTTCGCCCTGGACGACGGCACCGAGTCCACCGCCAATTATCTCGGGGCCTCGGCCCTTTGGGCATGCGATGTCACCGGCACCTCTCAACCAGGTGAGGGGCCAGCGTGGCAGCACCAATATACCCCATCCAAGACCTCAGTGGCCAGGTGGGAATCAATCGCCGGCTCCCTTCCAGCAGCAGCAACAGCAGCCAGGTTACTATGGAGGAGCAGGAGCCTCGCCGGCACCGCGTCCCTTCCGTCCGGCGCCCCTGCAGCACCAGAACTCGTACGGAGCCCAGCCAACCAGCTCGTTTCAGCTGTCGCCAACACCATCGCCCATTGTGTGCCAGACACCCAGCTCGGACTTTAACTACAGCAATCGACAGACGCCCTTGTACCATCCACAACAGCAGGCACCGCCGCCACAATATTACCACCAGCAGCAGCAGCAGCAGCAGCAGGGAGCGCCGGTGATTCCACCGCAACCGAGACAACACGGAGGACACGGACTAGCCCAGGATCAGATCGATTATGTGGGCGTACCGCTGGAGCCTCCGCAACCTAAATCCTATGTGATTTACGATGACGAAGAGGAGTTCGGTCCGTCTACAGCCGAAATTATAGCGAATCAATCGCAGGACTACATCGACGAGAAGCTTGCCGAATATCAGATGACGATATTGCAGTTGCAAGGTGAGTTCTAAGAAGATATTATTACTTATAGTTAAGGATAATTAACCGAGAATCTGAAGCTCTAGGTTAGGAGTGGTAAAAAACTTTAACATTGACAGTAGTTTTTATTAAATATTAATTTAAAGTAGTTTTTAAAATATTATTCTACAAAATCAGCAAAAGCATTTGGGATGAATGCACTGTGGCGTATAAACAACCCTAATGTAAACACCTCATTTTGTATTATACGGTCACATTAGTGACCAGTTGGTATAATGTTATCGATAATAGTCCTAACGCATAGAATTAAGCTAGATTTTTAATAAAAGAATATACGGTCACGTTTGTTTGGCGAAAAAGAACGATCAGCTCGTAAAAAATCGAGAGAAAACGAAATCATTATAAATAAAATGAACAATCCAACGTTATTATTTGAAAATAAAAGCCTGGGAGTTTACACTAATTTAATTTGAAATCTTACAGATAAACCCCTTTGATTTAGATATTCTACGTTTTTTAAGTTCACCCTTCGTCTGTTTTTTGTTTTCCGAGTGCCGCTGAGTCAGCGACATTCTAGAATTTTTTTTAAGGTGACAGCCATCAGTTGTGGTTCCCCTAAAACACACAAATAACATGTAAATTATTTGATTTTCTGTTGGCAAAGCATTGAACTTTGTTGAATCAGAGCAGAGCAGCAGCGGCGTTTGCTTTCATGTGTGGGGCGGGCGAAAGCGAATGTAAATGTCAACCGAACTTGACCCAGACATCAGCGGCCCACGTTCCCATCTCCCATACCCATTTCCCCATCATCCGCATCTGCATCTTTTTCTTCAGCGCCGGCCATCATCCCATCCTGCTGACATCATCGCTCGAAAGTAGACTATGGCCTAGATTCTTTGGCTCTCTTTCACCTTTCGCTGCTTTAAGTGCCTTTCGGTTCGAACTTCGAACATTATTTTGGCTATTTTCGTGAAGGTAATGACATAATGTTGTCGCCAAAATGGAAGCAGAATATAAATTTTTTTGGCAATCGTGCAAATTGCAATCGCCAATACGGGGCCAGCCCCACATCGAATGCCAAATGAATCGATGAATTGTTATGCCCGCAACTATACATATAGGTTTATATTTTTGTACTTTCTAACAATTCGCAAGTGCTGGGAATGAGATAATCGGTTATTTAATATTTTGCACCTATCTATAGTAAGAGGATGGGTCGAGAAAACATGTTTGTTTATTGATTTGAAGTCAATAATAGACTTACTTTGTAGATTTGAAGTATAATTTGTTTGTTTTGTGGGTAAACTTGATGGGGTTTAATTAATAGTTAATAATAATTAACCTAAAGGCTAGAAATATTTTATTTTTATTTTCTTTTAACAAATAAGCTAGGTTATTAATAATTTTTAACCAAGCACTAGCAAGGCTTGAATTAATTTCTATGGCATAGACTGAATGTTCTGCTTTATCGCTTTCTAATCACCTAGGACAATGCATAAATCGGATTTCCTTTTGGCAACAATTACCGGCACAAGTCGAATGTAATTAATTGAGTAGCGGTGTGATCTCACTTTGTGTGAAGCTGATTTGATAGACAAGGTTTTTGAGCCTTTTGTGTTTATCTTTTGTGGCCATAGCCTGTGCCGAGCAGTGAGATCATTTTTTAATGGCTGAAGCGCAACGAGTCTGGGATTATTCGGCAAAGTTGTTTATAGACTGCGTTTGCAAATGCTCCAATAGGTGATGATGCCAGGTCCGGTCTGTCGGTCGGTGCTGATGTCACAGTGGAAATGGCTTCATTGTGTTTATTTATATATTGCATTCGCTCGGTCTGGTTTTATTTCCATTGTCGCTGCTTAAAGCCCACAGCTTTCCGCCGATCCAACTGGGCTGCATCTTGTTGCCTCCTTGAATCAGTTTTGGGCTAACTTATTTTTAGACGCTTGTTTGGTATGAAATATCTCAAGGGACGACGGGAGACTGGGCTGGCTGTTGTGCTATTTTCGTATAATTTTCTCGCCCTGCTTTCTGGTTTATTTTCAAATTTAGCAGCGTTTTTCTCTTCAGCTATTTGTTATTTATTTTTTGTTTTGGCTTGCTTTACTCGAACTTGTCTTGTCACGGGAAGAAATGCGATTAAAAATAGAGTTCTTTTTAGAGTTTTCTGGGTTTTTCAACTTGTCGCGCTTGGCGTGCTTATTTTTTCTGGGATTTATATGTACAACACATGGGTGCGTTTTGTGTGTTTTTAAAAAATAGGAAAAATTTACGAGAAGAGGTAGGGCTTTGGGGGATTTGGTTCTTAAATATTCAGATATTTTTTTAAGAAAATTGAGATCAATTACCTAATGACTTTATTTATATATGATTTATTTTATATTTCGCTGTAATCCCTTGTCATGTTTAAAGAACGATCTCTTCATCAATGTGACAGCTTTATTATAATGATTCCATAGGATTCCAACAAATCTCTAGCCAATAAAATGTTGGGCTAAAGAATCTTGTTGAAATTCCACATTTTTAAATTGGTTTCTTAATTTATTCGTTTTCGTTGCAAATATATATTTTTACAATAAACGTTTTGCCGAACACCCACGCGCCCCTACATCAAATGGGAAATATTCGAGGTGTATATATAGCCACAAATACCATGTGAATGTGGAATCGTTATAAATAGGTAAATTCTATAAACTAATTTTGTCATTTTTTGCACGTAGAAAGGCGACTTGGATGGGCGATGATATCTAGACATATGCAAATGTCACAATTCAAACAAATCAAAATTGCTGACAGTTGCCCAGTTCTGAGTTCTTTCATTTTATTTTAAAATTCCGTTTCAAACAGTTCACAAAAAAAAAAAATAATAAAAAAATCGTACAAATTCGTGCTCACAAAATCTGTACAAAATCTTAGTTTTTTAAGAGTCCCGCATGTGCATAGTGTCGCCAATGGGGTTGAGCTTTAAGTTGCGCTCCACTTAGGTTCTTGTTCTTGAAGACTTATGGAGATTATGGACGAGCATGGACAGGGCCATGTCCATGCTGGCCATAGTTCCCTTGCCTTGGTTGATTTGCGCCGCCTTGGCGAACACCACCTGCCAGCGACTAGAATCCCCTGTCTATATGGAGCGAGCTGCTGTTGCTGCCTACCAAGTCTGCACTTCCGTGAAGCGTTGGTTCTGGTCGTTGCTTCTTAGTGTTCTTTACCTCCTGGCTGGTACCGCAGACTCGGTGATTCATCCTGCAGCAGACGAAGGTCTTCTTGGAAGCTCTGGCTTAGATTTCTAGCGCTAAAAGTAAAGAGTTTGTATAAATAGGTAATTCTTTAAACTAATTTTGCCATTTTCTCCAGGTAGAAATGCTGGATGGATGGAGGATGAGATCTAGACATAAGCAAATGCCATAAATCAAATAAATAACAATAATTAACAGTTGCCCAGTTTTTTTTTTTTTTGTATTTTCCTCTTTTATATTAAATCGTCTTTCAAAATCTAAAGAAATTCGTGCTCATCTTCCTCGCAGTCGAAGAGTTTAGTCGAGTGTCGTCATATTTTCCTTATACTTTCTTTATATTTGATTTATTTTATTTTTCGCTGTAATCCCTTGTCATTGCACATACGATTCCCGTAGGATAATACTGCCGCCAATGGTGTCCAGCTTCAAGTTGCACACCGTATCCTTCACGTTCTTTTGTTGGCTTTATTAAGGCCAAAAATCTGGCTTAAATTTCTAGCGCTAAATGTAAAGAGTTTGTATAAATTGGTCAATCTATAAACTAATTTTGCCATTTTATTCAGGTAGAAATGCTGGATAGATGTACGATGATATCTAGACATGCAAATTCAATAAATAACAATTTAAAATAGTTGCTTAGTTTTTTTAATTATATATAAAATTGTGATTCAAATTTCGTACAAATTCGTGCTCATCTCGTGGTCGAAGGTTTTACTTCAGAAGTGTCATATAATTGACTCTAGCAGGATAATAGTGCCGCCAATGGAATTGAACTTTCAGTTGCACACCCTATTCTTCTCGTTCTTTTGGAGGCCGAGCTTGGACAGGGCCATGTCCAAGCTGGCCCAAACTTCAGAGCCTTGGTAAACCTGCGTCACCTTGGCCAACTCCACCTGGCATCGAATAGAATCCCGTGTCTACTTGGAGCGAACTGATGTGGCTGCATCAAGGAGTCTGGACTCTCGCAATGCGTCTGCTTCGGTGGTTGCTTCTTGATGTTGTTGACGACCTGGCTTGTACCGCAGGCTATGTGATTCATTCTGCAGGGGAAGAAGGTCATCCTCGAAGACCTGGCTTAGGTTTCTCGGGCAAATGTTGATTACTAAACTTATTGCAAATTTTGAATTTATAGAAAGAAAATTAAAATAATTTTGTACTTTTTTTCCGAGTAGAAAATGTAACTTATCGAAAATTTCGAATTTATAGAAAGAAAACTATTATTATTTTTGTACTTTTTGTCCGAGTAGAAGTGCTGTTCGGTCAGAGACAAATGCAAATGCCACAATTCAAATAAATCCAAATTGTTGACAGTTGCCGGCCAGTTTTCTTGGTTTTTAATTGCTTTTCGTCTTTTTCGAGGCCCCCTTTGCTCACCATATTCAAATATTTATGACTAATAGTTTATATCATTTACATAGCTTAATTTTTGTGCAAATAAACTTTCTTGGCTAATCTTAAAAGGAATTCATATTGCTTTAATGGTCTCTTGAGCTAATGAATGGCCTCAGGCTGAAAAATATGCGTATATGTATTTGGCTTTTTTTTTCGGCCAGATGAATTTCTGTTTAGAGAAGCGTTTGTGATGCCTTGAAGTCAATATTTGAAGACCCAGAAGCGTTTGCCTTCCCATTAAACTGGGCAACTTTATGGCTAGGTGTGAGATAAATGGAAGACATCTAACATCTAACATCGAATATATATCGTGAGTGAAGGAAATATCATTAAACGTGGTGAGATGCGAACTTTTTGGGAACGGATACAATTGTTTATGCAAAAAAAATGTTTGCTCGAAGTGAGTGTGCTGGAAATGGATATATATTTAGAGAGTCTATAATTAGGCAGAGATGTAGATGCATGGATATCAGAGTTCTGCATCGAATGACTATGTACTTTGCAAGAGGACTTGGTAAAGAATATTCTAGGGTCTGAAATAATATCAATATAAGTAAGAGCAGTATAACAGCAAAGGATCAGCAGAAGTATACCAGATGTACATTACATACAAGTATGTACTATAGTAGAGTTCCAGCAGAGTATGACAGCAGAATAACAGCAGAAACAACAGCAGGAAAGCAGCAGAAATTAGTAGTCCAGGAGCAGAACAAGAGCAGTATAACGCGGGAAAAAGCCAAAAACTAAAAGGAAATCTTGTAATCTTTCCATATTTTATACTTAACTTCTTAATCTAAAACTTACATAATAATAAAATCGAGCTAAGGTAAGACTTCCCTTACATATATATTCTAAAGATAGATTTCAGACATAAACGTTGATCATATCTTAGATAATACATATTTTTAAATAGGTAATATTAATATAAATATTAAAATATTAATTATATATTATAAATTAGGTAATATTGCAGAAATCTAGGTTTGCTATCTAAATTCTTATAAATAATTATAATTATGATCCCATATATTCATCAAATGTATCATAATTTCTCCGAAAATACTCTCTCCCAAATGAGATTTAATTGCTTTTGTAACAACGAATTACTAATGGCCCTACAAGGGGCCACTTCCACTTAAAAATTTTACAGCCCGCACAGTGGCTCACACCCCTTCAGAATGGGCTCGTAAACAAAAAAAAAAAAACAAAAAATGCTATAAAATCAATTTAAACATGTGAATTCTCTCAAGAAGACGCCACTTTGTGGTGACGTCGTTAGTGTTGTTTTGGTTGCCTCTATTTTCGGATGCCAGCTGCTGTTGCCACCGTTGTTTACTTTCGGATTATGGATGTTCCTTACATATTTGTACTTTACATAATATTTCAAGTGGCGGTTGGCTAAGTGTTTGGTGCTTGGTCAGTGTAATTGGAGCCAAATTAATCATCATAGCTTTTGTATTGGGGGAATTTTGGTAGTTTTTCTGAGTTCTATTCGAGGTTATCTATTGGTTAGCCTCTGAGATTATTCCAGTGTTCTTGGCTTAAGAATGAATTTCGCAAAAAATAAAAATAATAGCAATATGAATCACCCACCACAAGGCAATTGATAACAACAGCATAAATCATTAAATAATCATAAAGCTGAATTTTAGCCATAAATCTAAGAAATTTCTATATGAATTCTATGAATTATTTTTTATTGATAACATTAGCATTGAAGCTTATTTTTTTAAGAAGTATATGGGAAGAAAGTATAAATTCAGTACACTTTTCGATGACTGCATTAGTAAACTTTTGCATTCCCAATCGTGTGACAAATAATCCATTCGCAGCCATGAGCCGTTCAATGAGTTTGTGGTAATTATAAATTAAAGTGAATACACTGGCAAGTCCTTGTACATGCTTAAGATTTCAGCTTCCTTGCTGTCTCTGCGGCAATGATCTTGATGTGTGCTGGCAACCCTAATAACCAAGCGGACGACCAATACACGGTCACTGCTCGGGAAATGGTTCGCATTTACGGAGATCCATCAGTCAGTAAACAAACCAAGAAGCGGAATCTGCAACGCCTGGCTGACTTTTATGAGAAAAACCGAGATCGCATCCAGTTTAACGCAGAGGAAAGGCAATGGGCTGATCAACTTCTGAGGAAGTACAAGCAGTCCTATGTGGAAGGAGTGCCGCTTCAAGGAGGAACAACAAAAATTATCATTACTGACGACGACATGGGTGATGTAGAAATTTATATTGGTAAAAGGAGTTATAGGAGTTCATCAGCCAGTGGAGTTGTGATTAACCGAGGAACTGCAATCTTCGGCCTGGCTTTCATTGCCGCCTGCTATATATTCAAATCAAAATCATTGTAGAATGTTTCTCTTAAAAAAAATTTAAAATAAAATTAAATATATTATATATTAAAATGATTAATTAAATAAAATATATGAATTTTCTTGAACTCTCACTTCCTTTTCTTATTAAGTGGTTAAAAGGGGCTAAACTATTGGTCCTTATCATTGCTCATTTTATATTTAGCCTGGATCCCCGATTTCTGTAGGATTTATCCAAAAGTATATACATATAAAGGCGAAATAGAAACCACACAGCATAATCACTTTTATAAAAAAATATGTATAAGATCAAAGTTCTCAATTGTTATGTATTAAGCTTTCTTGATAGCCAATTCCATGAAAAGTACTAATTTGAAAATGTTAATTACCTTATGAAATAAATTCCAAGAAATATTTACACTTTGGTTCAATGTTTCCTGTTTAATTGTTTAAATAAAGACAACAAGTTAGGAACCAATCGACTTTAAAGTACCTCGCAAAGCAAAAGACTAAACACAAAAATAAAACATGATCTATATTAGTTATATTTAAAGGTTTACCTATATGGTTCCCTAGTACTTTATAATATAATCCTAAACGTTTATTTCTTATCTGAAAGCGACCTGATCTCTCTGAAGAGACCCAGCATACTTTCTCAAGTACTGAGTGAAATTATTTACATATACTCAGAAGCGCGAATCAATTGTACTATAGAAACGCGTCTTTATTCTGATAAGAAGTCTACGGACAGAGGGTATAAATGGCAAATCCACTTTGTGGAGGAAAGTAGTATAATTTTGCATTTCCAATCGTGTGACAAGTCAAACCCAGCCATGAGCCGTTCAATGAGTTTGTGGTAATTATTAGTTAAATATAAAATATCCTGCCAAATCCTTTTACCAGCCTAACATTACAGCTTCCTTGCTGTCGCTGTGACAGTGCTCCTGATGTGTGCCGGCAGCACTCGGGCGGACGATCAGTTCACGGCCACGGCCCGACAGATGATTCGGATTTACAGCGATCCCTCAGTCAGTAGAGCCACCAAGCAGCGGAATCTGGATCGCCTGGCCAACTTTTACCAGCGCAACCGTCAACGCATTCGCTTCACTCCCCAGGAACGGCAGCAAGCCGATGACCTGCTGAGACGGTACAATCGGGCAAAGGCTTCGACCGTCTATGTGGAGGGAGTGCCGGCTCAGGGAGGAGCTGCCGCAGCTGTACTCATACCCCTGGCAGTGGAGGGAGCCACTCAGTTAGTGAAATTCGGCATAGATCACTTGAGATCATCAGCCGGGGGAGTTGAGATAAATCGTGGAGCCGCCATTTTTGCCCTGGTCTTTACTATTGCCTGCTATAGATTCAGATCGAAAGCTTTGTAGGGGAGTGTTGAAAGGGATTGCTGGGATACCGACCTCGACTGTTTACGAATGTTTACGCTTGCCTGATGAATACAAAAATCAATATCATGGAAAAATCTAAAAATCCCTGTATTTATTGTAAAGTGCAAAATAATTTATTTGCTAAATAAATCCTTAAAATACTATTGTCACAAATTCAAGCTTTTTCTTGAGGGATAGTAATCTTCTTAAACAATTAATAAGAATAAGAATAAGAATAATAACAATAAGAATTTATCGAGATCATTACAATGGAAGATATGTAGTTGTTTTAAACAAATTAATGTGAACTTCTAAGACCAAAATCAAGTTCGAGCTGCAACTATTAAAGCGCTGTTTTTTCTCTTTATTTATTTTTAAGTAATGTCACTACTTTCATTAATAGTTAACACCACAGTCTCGGTGCTCATCGTCACTACGTGGACTGCCGTCCACAGTGATGTCTGTTATCATTATTCGTTTGCAGACCTACCTTAACATTCAACCCAGTGTACACCAAGTGAACTAGTTCCAGTTGAAAAGTGGAGCTTAAGGCCCCTATGTCTTAGACTTTGCTCCGTTTTAAAGCTCCATCTAGGCTCCAAAGACGTACTTGATACTTACTTTCAAATTAATAATTAATATTCATTTATCGACCTCTGTCCGGTTGCGAATTTATCTATGCATACCAAATTGAATTGCGTTGCAGGCACAAATTGCTTTAGGCCATTTGAAGTGCAACTCTACTATATTTCAGGGCCAAGCCTCTCAACATGACAACAAACAAACATACGTTCAAAAATATATCAGATGCAATGCAATCACCACACCGTGACGTCATTTGTCTAGTCTGGTTTATAAATACACGACAAACTCGTTTTTTTGTGTTTCATTTTTTCGTGATTATGTAAACTTCAAACGCAAAAGAAAACAAACATTTGTTTTGGTTTTCCTCTCCGCCTTTGCATTCATGAATGACTTTCATTAATTGCCGCTGTAAGTTGAGCTTTGCCATGCGCTGACCCATATTTTTACAGTGGCTCCTCTCAGTTTGTAACCGATCCCTCAGGGTTGCCGCTTATAATAATAATCCATAAGGGCATAAACAACCACCGACCAAGGGCTGTACTTATGTTTATTTGATACTTTCTCACGCTTCATGATGTCACGCCGTAAAAGGTGTAAGAATTACGAGTACCTCAGACCCAGGGGCGGCGCTTTAAGAACTTTCGGAGCATTTAAAGGCCACCCATTCATGGAGAGGAGCATGGGAGAGGCAAAAGCTAGCGCTTGCTCTCTCCGTTTAAAAGAGAGAGTAAACTGTTTAACTACGCCGTCTTATCATTCAGCATTTTACCACCCTATAAAATGAAGCTTTTTTTGCGTCATTGAATGAACTACAAAGTTAATGGGAGTTTTAAAGTGATTTTAAAATGGGGAACAATTTTTAATTGTAAAAGTCTGGCACTAATTTGTACAATGTTCTTTGATATGTTGGCGAACAATAAATAAATAAATAAATATTTTATAAGTAGAAGTTAATTTGACGCCTTTTATTTTCCTGTTATCAAAATTTTAATAGTATTTTAATTTTCTTTATAGTGTAATAATTTATATTTTTAAGACAGAATCTTTATAGAAAAAGAATTCCGACACTGAAAATACATATTTAAGACTCGAATTTCTTCTATTAGATAAATATATTAAACGGGATTGGTTTCATTTTCAAATAAATACCTACTTTACTCAATAATATAAAGGAGAGTTGCCTACAACCCTAACTGGCGAGTAAGCACAGCCTCTGCCGGCACACTGACAGTGTACGCACAATGTTTACATTGCAGCAGTGCTGACAAATTGTGCTTTTTAAGCTGAATCTAGCCTTTTTTAACGTTAAGTTGATATTTATAAAGTCATAGCCAATTGTTATGCAATATATAAAAAGGTTGCTGTTTATTTTTTTCAATTTCTTATACACTCAAATCCCAGTCTTACATGTCCATGTTTTACCAGGACACGCCTGATTTTAAGAAATATTTCTTTTAAAACAAATATTCCTTGCAACCTTTCCCATCCCCCCTACAAAAAGCCGGCTACTGCGCCACTGACCCCAAATAATAACAAAGCGGTGTCGGCTCAAACTCGGTGAGTACGTGCCGGAGCGGTAAACAACATCCATCAAAATGCGTAAATAATACGCGTGTGTGTGTGTGTTTGCGCTCTCCGGCTCTCAAGCTTTGCTCGTCTTTTTTGGCACTCTGCTCTCTGCGACTCTCGCTCTCTCTGGGTTTGGGAAAATACCAACACAGACTCTGGGAACATGAGATTTACTACGATTACTATACACGCCGAGAGCTGAGCTGATGCTCCTCTCAATTTTTTTTTGGACTGGACAAGGCGTAGCATATTGAACGTCGTCGCTGGTGGGTTCAGTATCGAACCGGCTTTCTGCGACAGCGGATTGGAATCGCGGAGCGACGGGCATAAAATGTGATAAAGCCGCCTGCCCAACAGGCAAAAACACAAACCACAAAACAAATAATACCAGAAAGCAAACCCAATTTGAATCTTTTTTCGGGGCAGTGAGAACTCCGAGAGTGTGCTGTGAAATACGAAAAATCTTACCTAACCGCGTGAGATAATCTCAGGCATTGTCTCCTAATAAAACCCCAGAGCCGAAAGCTCCAAGTGTTAAATCTAACATAAAAACCAGGAGAAGCGTGTGTGGCTTGCTTTTAAGCAAATTAAAGTTGAATTACGTGGGCCGAAAAAAATAAGCAAAAAACTGAAGGCCAGCCAAGGGTTGTTCAAAGGAAAATTCGGCTGAAGGAAAAGCCACAGTCATTGTGTGTTTGTGTGTGTGCGTTGCGTGAGAAAAATCAATTCTGCATTTGTGGAAATTCGGAGGAGAGAGTGAGAGAGAGAGAGCAAGAGAAGTGAGAACAGGACAGCAGGACAGTGACAGGAAACTCCAGGAAAACCCAGTAACCGATGACAATTTGGCTTGACAAGGGGCAATTAGCGAAACCAATGCCATTATGGCTGATAGCGGAGATCCAGGATCCAAGCACAAGGATCCCACAACAACCGTAGATGCCGGCGGGGGTCAAGGAGGCGGCGGCGATGACGTGCCTCCTCCAATCCCAGCTGTTCGCCGGCGTCGCGCGCATGAGCAAAAGTCCTCCAGAGAACAAGTGGAGGAGGAGGAGGAGGAGGAGCGGGAGAGTCAACAGCTGGAGACATCCACGGTGACGCGCACCTATATGAAGACCATCACCACCTCCCTGACCACGTCGAGCAGCTCCAACCGCGAGGAGTTCGTGCTGGTGGAGGAGCCTTCCCCATCCAGATCCCCAAACCAACAGAGATTGCGTCAGAAGGTGGCCCAGTACGAGAAGGTCTGGTCGGAGGGCTCCAATCCCGTCAAGCGGCCTGCCGAGCAGAGCTCGGATGAGCTGCGTCTGGCCGATGACCAACCGGATGACTACGATGCCGAGAATCCCTTCGAGATAGACGTGCATGAGATTGAGCGCAGACTGCGCCAGGAGAGGCAGCGCGGCCTGGCAGAGGCGGAGGCAGCCAAGCTGGCCTTCCAACAGGTCCAGCTCCGGCACACGACTCCTCCTCCTCCTTCGACGGCGCCGCGACGAGTGGAGGTGACCAGCAGCGAGCAGGCAGCTAGTCCTTTTAACGTAACCCTCCGCACCACGAGTCGCATGAGTCCTGGGGCGGATCAGGGCAACGTTGAGGAGCAGCTGTCCCCGTTCAATGTGACCCTGAGAACCACTCGCCGGACCAAGAAGAAGGAGGTCAAGGAGCTCGAGAGCTTCCTCGAAGGCGAACGCACTGTGAGGGAGGTGCCTTCGGCGGATGGAGTTCGCACCATCATCACCTCCTCGATGACCAGCGATGGCGGCTATGCCGAGGAGAAGATCTATCGCCACGGCGAGGGCTATGTGTCGCCCCGGGACTCACCCTCCTGGTCGCGTTCCAGTTACTCCAGCGAGCGATCCAGTGTGACGCCCCCGAGGAGCGTGGATTTAACCGCCGGCGGACGCAGGATTCTGATCAAACTGGAGCAGGAAAGTGAACTGGCTGAGGCCGATAGCCAACTGAGGGACGAAACCGACTCGTTTGGTCGGCAGGACGTGGCCATGGCAACCGCCGGCGGCGGCAACATTGACATTACCGTCGGTGGTAGCAACCCCCGCCGGCGTTTATACCAGCAAACAACTGTCCAGGTGGGTGGCAACGCCGACACCGAGCTAAGGCAGCGGCCCAGGGAACTGGCGCTGGGCACCACGAAGACAATGCTAACATCCACGCCAATTGGCACGAAGGAGCAACCGCAAGCGGGTCCGAAAACTACTCAAGTTAGTCCAGCTGCAGCGTGCCAATTGCGCGGTTCTTCGACGGAAGAGCCCCGGAAAATTGTAAGCCACAAAACGATAACCAGCACAACGACCAAGTCCACTTCATCCACCTCCTCCTCCACCTCCACTTCGCGCAAATTAATCGAAATCGAATCCGGATCCGGGAATATCTCGCAGATACGCGTCGAAAAGAACGTCGCGAGTGACAACGACATCGACAACGATTCGGATACGGAGGGCAGGCCGGCCAGCAGTATAGTGATTGTGTCCACGCCCTCGCGTCCCCATACACCAGCAACACCCGTATCCTCATTCATATCCCCAACCGCATCCGCACCGGCATCCGCGTCGCCCATTACGCCGCACTGTTCGACAGCTGCCCACGCCCTTAGCGGCATCGGCACTTTCAGCAAGAGTCTGCGCCAGGATTATCAGACTCTAGCAACGCAAAGTGGCCGCAGCAACGAATCACCCAGCGACCAGGAGTACCAAGAGTTCCAGTCCACCATGGCGTCGATCAATTACGCACGCAGCAATTCCCAGTACGATTGTCATATCAAGGAGAAGAGAGGTAAATCGGACGGGGGAAAGGGTTTTTAAATATAAAAGAGAAGAATTAAGAATTAAGAATTATTAAATAAAATATTAGGGAAATTTTTAAGAGAAATTTTGGCTGGAATCTAAAGGGAACAAACTTTAACTGGTTCTTAAATTATATTACTAAGAAAATAATAATAAAATTAGACACTTCTGACCATTTAAAAAAAATTTAAAGGGTAACACAAGTTTTTAACATAAAGAATAATTAGTCTCTTAGATAATATGCAATTTCCTGTACGATTGTCATATCAAGAAGAAGAAATATAAATCGGAGAGGGAAATGTTTTTCGAATTTAAAAACCAAAAAACAAAATAATAGGGAAATATGTAAGAACAATTTTATCTGAAATCTATATGGAGCAAACTTTAGCTGGTTCTAAAATTATTTACGTAATAAATAATAATACTAGTAAAAACTTCTTACCATTTGAAAAATTATAAAGTCTAAAACAAGTTTTTAATTTAAAGAATAATTATTCCCTTAGATATTCTGCAATGTTAAATTATTTTTAGGTTTAACAAAATCTTTAAAAAAAGTATTTATTTTGTATTACAATTATGGAAACACTTCAAACCTGATGACCTCATTTTTAAGAGCACTTATTTCCCTGCCTTATCTTCAGCAATTTCTTCGAGTTAATCCTCCCTTAAGCCCATTGTCAGCTCCAGGTTGCTTAGGAACTTATCTTTCCTTACCTTTTACCTCCTCCAACTCAAAGATAAGGAGGAAAATGGCAATGTTTAGATATTTTTCCCAGTGCCCCCTTAGTAAACGAAGTGCTACCCCTTCAAAGCTATAGAATACACAGAAGATCCCAAGGAATGTCAAGGTCAGTTGGCGGTACTTTGTGGTTACATCCAGACAGAGATACAGACAGAGAATCATTTGTATGCCTAATTAATTATTACACAAAAACAATCGATAATAATAAGAAAATATATACGGCCAAAATGACATCATCCGTCGCTTTTCGAACTTTAACTTGTTTAGCCGTTTAGCAGTTTAGCCGCTTAGCTGCTTATTGTTGCTGTTGTCGTTGTTATAAGTCAGTCGGTCGGTTGGTCGCGCCCTAAACTTCTATCTGGCGAGTTGTATTATTTATATACTGCGTGCGCTTGTTATGTATTCCGCTTGCCATATTGACTGTTGGCAAGCAGTTTGTTACCTCTTTCCTTTCGGG
>VNJO01002636.1:0-52009 GCA_008042535.1 Drosophila tani | reverse complement strand
TTATATCGCACGGTCAAGGATTGTATATATTAACTTTAACCTGAAAATAACGGGTATAGCTTATTTCACGTTATTTATGATGTTTGAGGGCGAAAGTGTAAGTAATACATCTTTTAAAGGACTGACTGATCTTTAAGTAAATGCTCACGTCTTTGAGGTTCTTAATGGTAATAGATTGTGATACAAAATATTATTGGTTTATAGAAATTTAGCAATATATTTATACCCTTGCAGAGGGAATTATAATTTTGACCAGATGTTTGCAAGGCAGTGAAGGAGGCATCTCCGACCCGATAAAGTATATATATTCTTGATCAGCGTCACCAGCCGAGTCGATTTAGCCATGTCCGTCTGTCCGTCTGTCTGTTCGTGTGAAACAACAGATCTCAGAGACTATAAGAGCTAGAGTTACCAAATTTGGTGACAACATTGGAATCTGTTGCATAAAAAACGTTAAATAAGCTATACTCGTTTTTTTCGGGTAAAAGTTAAAAGATACGAAAAATGAATAAAATAGAGCGGACGTTTTCTGAAAATTTCTGTAAAATCGGATGATAAACATGGGAGATATTAGCAATAAGGTTAGAATTTTAACACACCGCCCTAAGGCACTGCTTTTGCAATCTGTAGCCGATAGGTGGCGCATTCGAGCCTTGGCCGTGCGATATAATGGCGACATAGCAACAAATTACAAAAAATAACATAATTCATTTTTTGACGCTGATCGCGCCTGTTTTCATGTGTTCCTATAAAATGTATCATTCATATTTAAGTAGACATTAAATTGTTTAGGTCGGGAGCTAATTCGAGAGGCGATTTATTTTAAGAAGTATCGAAGTAGACTATTATAATGTATGTACAATATTAAATTGCCTTTTAGTGTGAAGCGCAAACGTTTAGGTACCGGGTATCTCACAGTCGAGCACAGTCGACTGTAGCTTTCTTACTTGTTTGCTCTATTCTTTTGTTATTTCTTCTCCAGTTGGCGCCATTATATCGCACGGCTAAGGATTGTATCTATTAACTTTAACCTGAAAATAACGAGTATAGCTTATTTCACGTTTTTTATGATTTTTGAGGGCGAAAGTGGATGTGGCCAAATTTTAAAACAAACTTGATCTACGTGCAACAGATTTCAATGATGTCACCAACGGGCAGACGGAAAGTCGGACATGGCTAGATCGACTCGGCTGGTGACGCTGATCAATAATATATATACTTTATAGGGTCGGAGACTTCTCCTTCTGCCTGTTACATACATTCTCGGTTGGCACTAACTTATAATACCCTTGCACCCTATGGGTACTGGGTATAAGAAAGCTCACTAAACCATTTGATTCCGATATTTTCGATTTCCGATTTTAAGTATAGCAAAGTTAATACATCTTTTAAAGGACTGACTGATCTTTAAGTAAATTCTCACGTCTTTGAGGTTCTTAATGGTAATAGATTGTGATACAAAATATTATTGCTTTATAGAAATTTAGCAATATACTTTTAGTTTACACGGTATCGAACTAAGCGAATGAGAGAAACCAGTAGCAGTCCTAACTTTCATTTTTTTTTACTTAAGACAATTGGGCGTAATTTTCTAGGGTATTGATACTTGGGTCAGATTTTTTGTGTGTGTATGCTTTATCCGTCTTGGCCGAATTGGCGGGTGCATTTCGGGGACAAGCGCAGGATTGGGTGCCTGCGTCGAGAAGGAGTTGGCATGTATCACGCCTAAAACTATGCAACAGCTGCCGCAGCGGCCACCCCTCAACCTCGGTCCTCGGCGCTCAGTGCTCGGCGACATGCATTCAATTTCACGGCTGACCGCTGACAACAACTGCAATTTGGGGACATTAAGTTCTGACATTGAATAATCGCCGCCAAAGGCGTTGACGACACACTCTCCCTCTCTGTCGTGCACACTCGCGTCCATTCATAAAATCGCGTACATCGCCTGGGCCTATAATAAATTCAGCTCACTCATCAGGCAGTCTCTGCATATGAAATTTTCATGGGGAGCGTCATCAGTGACTTGATCGAGGAGGAGGCATAAAACCTGGGGGAGGGCGGGATGGTGGAGGCAGGCTTCGCTGTGCTTCAGCCCTATTGAGTTCAGTCGGGCTTGAGAGCTGGGAGCAGCTTTTATTTTGATTTATTTGCCACAGACACGACAGTTAATTTGATATTTTGATTAACTGCAGGCCAGACTGGTTTTCCGTGGGGGAAAGCTCACGTTCGAGCTGCTGGGAATAGGGGCGGCGTGGAGAGGTGAGAGATCGGGCGACAGACGTCAGCTGCTTGGCCCCCAGCTAATCCCTTACATAAGCTCTTACTTTCGCAGCCAGCAAATCAACACTTGCCACTCTGCCCTCTCCATCTCTTATCGCTTCCACATAATTTTATAATTTTTATTCACTTTGCGAAAATGTGAAAATAATTGCAGTGCAGTTAATTTATTATGTCGCTGCCAAGACATGAAGTGGTGCGAAAAGCCCCTCGCACCAAACAAGTCCGCGTTGCACAGTGGCGTAATGCTGAATATTTGAAGGAAGTCACATTCATTTTCAATATATTTGTATCAAAAGTTTTAAGAGAAGTTTAAAAAGTCTCAATGTTATTTATTATATTTAACCATTGATCTTAGTCAGATTGAAGAAACTACTAAAGCCATTTGGCTTTATTTATTCTCTCTAGAATTCCGCACTGATTTTTAGCGAAGAAATAATATAATTTTTATACTCTCCTCGTTTCCACCAGAGACGTGGCTACAGGCTTATTGAAATTTTATTTAAAAGCCAGAGAGAGAGAGAAAGAGCGCTCTAGAGCCAGCCGCTCTCTTGTACGCATACTGCAAATCGAATGTATGGCTGTTCAGCATCTTAGTAATTATATTGGTTCCACTGTATCGTCAGCCGTCGTCGACGTCTGCCACCAGGGCACACAACTGTTTATTGTGAAAATTGATTTATTATCGCGATGGCCGCGTTTCTTCTCCCTTCGGTGCCAGCTCCCAACGACACACATGCCACCCCCCACCAGCGGTCCTGTATAGCATGCACCACCATTCATTGCCGCTGCTGTTGCTGTTGCATATTTGCATCGATTAAAATAAGAATTTTACATGCGATTCGTGTTGTCGTCGCCCGGCTTTGTCTGGTAAACTCAGGGCCAAGGAGCGGAGCGCTCCCCTCCTGTCGACCCGAATGCAATGGGCGGCTTAATAAATTTATAAATACGGCACCAGAAGGGGTGAGCTGCTAAAAAGTGCATGCATGCATGAATTTTAACGAATTGCTGATGAAAATGTCGCATCATAAATTATTTCATATTTAGGGCTCCGCCATCGAAGTGCATGGGGTGCAGCGAGAAACTGGGGAGATGGATGTATCTGCAATCTGCGATCCGCGTGAGATAAACAGCACTGGCTCTGGGGCCCGGTGCTCAGTCCTTTTGCTACGCCGCTGTGTGCATGCATAAATTAAATTTATATTTTACTTTCGAGTTATGCGTCTGGGTAATTATTTTATCTTTCGGCCCCCGAAGCCCCCGAACGCCCGGACACACACAGTGCCGGGCTTCCTCCCCCCTTGAGGGCCCCTCAAAGGGACTCGCTGCTGGCTGACGGGCACAGGCTACGTGGTCATGCATGGCATTCAAAGGTTAATTGGCATTTTCGGTGTATTATTTTATTTCGGCCTTAATTGCCAGTGAGTGGCGTATGCACATGCACATGCAACCACGTTGCACCACCGAAAGGGCGTGACACGACGACGGAGATGGTGGCAGTCGCAGCAGGAAAGCGGGCTCGCAATTGTCAGTTGAGAGCTGATTGATTGATTGATTGACTGATTGCTAGCGAAAGTTGTGTGGTTGTGGGCAACACTCAGTTGTGAGGCTTCATGGTGGAAGGGTTGATGGTGAGCGGGCTACAGAAAGGTTACGAGGAAACTAGCTTAGTCTAGACTGGCACACTAAGTTTATGCCGTGAATTCCAGGTACATTTGAATTCATGAATTCACAAATTGTATAAAACTAAAATATATGACTAATAATATCCTATTACTTCTTCTCAGGTATTTAAAATGTTATTAAGCTTTTAGGTCTCTAAATAGATGCGTACACCCAATGTACAATGTACACCGAAATTCCTAAAATTTAAGGAATTGGCGATTCATTGCCTAAAAATATCTTTTTGATATTGCCTAAAAAATGTGTCATATTGCCAAAATGAAATATTTTTAGACCATACATTTTAGGAAAATTTATGCAAAGCTAATAATTCCATTTTTAGGCCATTGACGTGACGGTTTACGGCCCACTCTTCTGCTGCAACATCAAAAATAAATACTGTATGCATTTTGGAATACACCTTTATTATTTTAAATGGATGAATTAAAACCAAATCAATATTATAGTTCATATATATAGGAATATATAGTTGTTTATAGGAATGCTATAAATACTACCATAAGTTTAGGCCATAACGGAAATTTTGTAGGTCTCATATTATTAAAAAAAATTTAATTTGGACAATCATTGCCTAAAATTTAGGCCAGTTTCCATTACCTAAAAATAGGGCGTTTTGGGGAATTTTTAGGCAATAACTGCCTCGACTTCCGTTTTAGGTCAAATGGACAAAAATTTTAGACAATTTGGCAGTTTTTTAGTCCATGAATTTTTCTGGGTGTAGAAAAAACTATTTTTCAACCATCTGAAGTTGTCTAAGCCAAAAGTTTGTTGTAGACAATCGGAGTAGTTTCATATACTTCTTATATTTATTGAAAACATTGCCAAGGGCTTGTGTGTATATGTCTAGACTTGGATTTAATTTGACAAATCAAACCGATTAGGCTTAGCGTCTTCAAGAGCTCCTTTATTCTCGATG
Source organism: Drosophila tani (assembly GCA_008042535.1). Taxonomy (NCBI): domain Eukaryota; kingdom Metazoa; phylum Arthropoda; class Insecta; order Diptera; family Drosophilidae; genus Drosophila; species Drosophila tani. The sequence continues at coordinate 47,130 of VNJO01002636.1, read as the reverse complement.
CATATTCATTTCTTATTCCGTGCAGCTGGTCATCCATCATCATGATGTAACTTAATGATTCATCCATCAATACGCTCTTGGCTTATTTTTTACCAGTTGCATGTCAACAAGCAATTTCTTACGTTCCTGCGAGAATTCCCCTAACTGCAGAGTATGTTCGCCTGCCAAATGCTGGACAGCTCATTCCCGGCAAGACCCATAAACAACCGACACTCGCGCACTCAGTCACGAGTGCAACTTGTCTTGGCTGATGGCCGTGACCAAACGCGGGAGATGGACCGATCTGAACTGAGCTGCGGGGAATACCTAGTGCGAGCAGTATCCACTGGCAGGCGTCAACTGCGGCGCGCCAGAATTGGCATTAATGAGCAGACAAAGAGCACAGGCGGTCAAACACACGAGCAGCAACAGCCAAAGTCGAAGCAACAGGCCACTTAGCAGCTCAGCGAAGGAGATACTAGCGGACGGGGGATGAGGGTGGTCGGGGCAGAAAGTGCGTCGATCAAATTAACAATTTAATTTCTAGGAAAACTAATTAAAAATCACGCAGCACTGCCAGCTGAGGACTCGAGACGAATCGAGTGGAGTCGCGCGAGAAGCGCAGCGAAGTGGAGCTGTCTAAGCGAAGGCCTGACTCCTGCCGCCGCCCATGTCTGGCCACGAGTGGCTGCAACATGCGTCAAGCATTCGCAATTAGCAGAGCTGCCGTCCCTGTCAGTGGGGGCCATTAAAAGCAGGCAAACATGCCCGGGCAGCGATGCACACACTTGATTTTCCAATCAGAAGTCTCCTCACTCCCCGCCTCCCATCACCCCGAGCCCCGGTGCAATCTACGGCGAGCGCCTTCTCAACTTGGCCAGTCAGCAACGTCAGCAACATTTGTGGCAACGTCTTTGCAGCAACAATGAGAGAATTATTACGGCTGGCTCACTTCCGCAGAGGCGATCTCGGAATACTCTACCAGTACTAAAGCCGTTCTTAGGAAACATTAAAGAAAACTTTTGAAGAAGGCCATCGAGTTTTTAAGGATTTCTAGAAGTCTGTAAGTTATGACTACGGTATTAACTATCGATTATTGCTGTAAGGCGTCAAATTGTGCTGTAAGACGTAAGTACACGGTTGGAACCATCCAAAACTGCTGTAAGTCTCTACTTTTTCTTCACTTTGCTTTCGGAAAAGATTTTACAGGAAGTCTGGGTCCTGCCTAAAGCTCTCACATTGACACGATAGAGAGACAGATTTTCTTAATCGGAGCTTTATCTGCCCGCGAAAATTTTGACAGGGAGGGTAAAAACTGGCCCTAACTCGGTTCTCTATACTTCAAATTACTGAAAGTAAGGTTGCTGATAAATTGAAATATATTTGCATTTTTATAAATATACCGCCAAATATCTATAAATAAAAACATAAAATTTTATAATACATAATTATAATAAAATAATAATAATAAAATATTAACCCTCAGGAATGGATCCACCTGCATCGACACTTATTCACCTATTATTGCGGAACCATTTTTCCGTCAAATACTAGTAACATCCCAGTCCGAGCTGGTTCGCATCGTGTAGTAATACCTCGCTGGCTGCGGTTAGTGTAGCAACTTCAAACGTGCCTTATAGCCGCACAACTTGCAGCTTGCAATTGCTGTCTGCCAGCGGCTGATGGATGGATTGCCCGTTTGACTGGCTCCGGTCCCTATCTACCGAGCAACCCCTGGCAGCCTGCCCCTGGCCCCGGAGCCAGCTCAACTCAACTCTACTCTCGACTCGATTTGACGTGGCTCGCCTTTCCGCGATGCCACACATGCTAAACTATCTGCACTGCCATTGCCCCTTTGCGTGCCACGCCCCTTGTTTGTTCGCGCTCGTGTGCGCCTTGTCAAGGAGGAGAGGGGCAGAATCAGGGATCGTTGCTGGTTCTGTTGTACGTCGTCAACGTTGACTGCTAATAGACGCTCACGCTCACGACTTTATGCCACACATCAGTCAAGGAAACGGGTAGGCACTGTTGCTGATGTTGCATATAATTAATTTATTATGTTGTTGCCGCTAGCAGCCTTTGGCCATATTTTGCGACGCTGCAGCGCTGGCAATCCCTTCTCCGATCCGATTCCATGCTGCTGCCTGCTCCATGATGCATTTATAATGTTTGCTTTGGCATTTCAAGTCGCAGCAGGAAATTGACTCGAACCGTGGCAAGGAACCAAACGGAACCAAGACGGGCAGAAAAGGAGTTGGGGTGCATTTCGCATCCAAGTTGTAAGTGGGCAATTTGTACTCATTAGAAATGCAGAGCTCCATGCATCAGATTTGTGCCCAATCAGGCAGAAGGGACGTGGCGTGCAAGTGACAATGCAGCAATGTTTGCTTATTGGTTGAAAGTGGCTCTCACCACCCTCAAATATTGCTGTGATTTTGGGTCTGCTCTACGATGAGCCATCAAATTGTATTAGGAGCTAAACATACATAGGTATATTATATTTAAGAGGAATTATATTGTTGAATCCAACAATTTATTATTCTAAGAGTTTTTCTTTTCAAGAAAGATATTCGTCTTATTTTAAGAGTCCTGTACTGACATGCGAGCAAAGGTCGAGCATTATTAGCATTGATTTTAGCACTTTGCACAGTGCTCGACCCCCCCTCATTCACAAAACCTCCTCAATGCCAAAGGCGGGCTGTCGACGCCTTTGGTGCCAGCACCTTGCAACTGCAGTTTCAATCAATCAAACGCGAGGTGAAACGGATGTGGACATGCCACTTCACACACGCCACGACAGCGCCGGAGGTTGTGTTGGCAAAAGGTGTCAACAAAGGCGCGCCACTGCCACTGCCACAACTGCGACTGCAGCAATGGCTGTTGGCCGTTTGTGCAACTCCAAGTGCGGAGTGAAGTGAAGCAACGGATATGTGGCAAAGTTTCCTGAATGGCATTCTGCCGGTGAAAGGCAATTTAATTGAGGCACTTCTCGCCCGACTCGGAGTGGTCTGTTTTCATTTCGTTATTAAGTTGGAAATCGCTTCAGCTGCTAGGTAACGAGCAAAGTAAAATTTTTGCACACCCAATTTATCATTTCATTTAAAGCGCGAAACGCACAAAAATGCAGTCGCATTTAGCCAACATTAATCATACGACACGTTGACAGCTGTCAACGCGGCGTTCGTTGATGTTGCTGTTACTGTAGCAGTAGCTGTAGATGCTGCTGCTGCTTCCTTACCTTGGCATTGCAAATTTCCGGTTCAGTGGCTAATAAACGCTTTATTCAACTTCCCAAGGGACTTACCTATTGTAAATCGATAATATTGAGGCAGGGAATTAAACATTTCAATCTAACTTAGAGAACCAAAGCACATGATAATGGTTCTTAAATAAAGTATACGTATAAGTAAAGTATACTCACTCCTGTGATAGGAATATGATATAGAAATTCACTTTCCATATGTCAGAGTAGATAGAAATTGTTTGAAAACAAATAAAATCTTTTATTTTATACCCCGTACACGTTATTATAACTTAGTGCCAACCGAAAATATATATAATAAAATAAATAATAGTTACATTTGAGTGGACGTACTCTGAAAATCTTATTAGCACCGGAACCTATGTAGCACATGGAACTTATTAGACAATAAAGTTTTAATATTTTCTCTCCGCTCGCACTTGCATTCAGACTGGTTGGTAAGTTGAGTCTCGAACCGTGGTTGCGATCTGCGCTGATCCAAAAAGACATTTTCATACCCGGTACCCATAGGGTACAAGGGTATAATAAGTTATTGCCAACCGAGAATGTATGTAACAGGCAGAAGGATAAGTCTCCGACCCTATTAAATATATATATTTTCGATCAGCGTCACCGAGTCGATCTAGCCATGTCCGTCTGCCCGTCTGTCCGGCCGTATGATCGAGCTAACAATAAGGACGATTAAACGAAGTAGAGATTAACGACTTATATGACTTATAGATCCTTCATTATTTAAACTTAAATATAACACTAGTTTACAAATTTATATTTCCAAAGAACCGTTTTGAAGATATTTGCGAAAAAACAGATTTTTTCTTCTACGCTAAAAATCTTGAAAACCGTAAGTCCAACATACATATTTCAAATAAGTACAATGCAAAAGCCAATATAAACACCTTTCCGACAACATACGGCTCTTAATGGTCAGAGCTCTATTAATGAAGATATAAACACTTAAAGCTAAAAAAACATGCAATATTTTTGGCTATGTTTTTTATAGCAAGATTTCATTTTCTTTTTAAAAATATAGAAAAAAGATATTAATTATTTTGAGTGAACAGAACTAAAGATACCTTTCTCCTTAAAGAGTTAAGATCAAATATATGCAAATCCAAGGAAAATTCTAGAAGTTATGGCAAATTATATTAAATTATCATATTGCTGTTGTACTACAAAATTGGTTTTTAAAGGGAAGTAGCCTGCTTTGTGATTTTGTTTTTTTAATGAAAAACATTGTAAGTATTAGATAAAATCGTGGCACAAAAAGCGAGTGGTAAACTAGTGTAATTTATAAACATTATATTCAACAAAAATAAAACATTTACGAACTTATATTAATAAAATAACTCAAGCTTTTTGATATATAGTACATACCATTTCAAGGGTAAGAAATTCGACTGATAATACTCAAATATCCCCCGAATTTCAACAAATTTTTAACATGTTGCAAGGATCGTATGCAAGTTAACTAAGCAAATTCACACCCTATACTCAAAATATATAATATTAAATATCTCGACTCTTCCCCTTTATTCAAAAACTCAATCTGGGATCGCAATAAATCTTGCTGGCACACTACAGCAAATGAACAATGAAGAATAATGAGGCCTGTGCTAAGAAGAAAAGAAATTCTGACTTGACGCAGGAACTGAGCAGAGAGTCGGAGAGATTGGGCCAGTGGAAAAGTACATAATAAGCTCATTAATCATTGGACACACACAATCCGGGAGGAAAGTGGGAACAAGAAATCATCATTCGTATGGAGTGACTGTGTCACTCAGTTCGGTATCAAATTGTGCGAATTGGGGGCGCTCGACTGCTGGGGGCGTGTCATATCTGGCAACAGTTTGATCATTAATTAGGTGGCATTTAATGCGAGCCATCGCAGCTAGATGGCCCCTGTGCCAGGACAACATCATTAATCTCTCTCTTCAGAGAGAACAAATTGATGCCGATGGAAGTCTGACCGGTCGCGGACTGGAACAAATCTAATACACTTTTTTCCCCTTATTTCCGTCTAGGGAATTCGTTATTATGAATTGTTATAGAATTTTTCACAATTTCCACATTTTTAACATCCGCAAAGGCCAGGCGACAATGGCCAGATATAGCGTGGCAAACACCATCACCATCACCATTGTCAGTCCTATAAATCGAGTCATTTATAACTTTAGGACAAAAGTAGCTTATTGCGGCAAATTCCAATACCCAATGCGTAGATATTTTTGCTCAAATTGTATACTTAAAAACTAAACAACTGATGTAAATACATGACTAGGATGACAATATACAATATACAAAATCATTTCTAGGGTACCATACTCTTGTGAGTCCAAAGGCTATAAATAGAGAGATTTACTTTGGGCGAATTATATTTTTTTTTCTTATTTTTTAATATTTTAGTTAAAGTAAGAGTACAAAAATGTATTATTAGACAATAAAAATAAATAAATAATATAATAGATTTAATTTTTTTCTAGAAAAGTATATAATAAAGAGCTGCACTTTAATTTTCAATTTATTCCTAAACATTTTATATTTTCCCATGGTGAAATCGTAAAACGGATGGTAAAGACGTTGACGGCAGCCCTCGAATTCTCGTATCCAAGACAGACAGACGACCGTCTGTCCACCTTCCGTCCGTCTGCAATGTCCACCGAGATTTTTTGATTAATGGCGTGTGGCGCACGTTGCAGTGCTCTTAAAATTTTTATAAATTATAATTTTTCCATCGACTAGCAACCATATTTTTCATGTCATGTCATTTCCCCTCACCGCCCCTGTCCTGCACGCCGATTGATTGATGAAAATGCGAGGCGTGTTCGAAATAAAGGAAAGAAATATAATAATAATGATATATCTATGCAAATTACGGCACACAAATTATTAGTTTCGTGTTCCGCGAGGATGACGACGAAGGCTCTAGAGTCGGGCTGCGGAATTTCATATTAATTTGCCAACCATTAATCATCCGATGGGTGGCGTCGTCAGACGTTTGATTCTATCGGGCAGTGTCAAAGGTGGCTACTCGACGGTGGGGTGTGGCTCGACTTAAGTGAATTCACGCTGCCTAATTTCCATAATTGAAACAATGGCGGTGATTTGTTACAAAAACATATTTTTTGAGAGAAACTGCTGCTTACTAATTGGCGAGACAAAGTGACACCAAATTTTGGGGAATAGTGGGCATTATTAAATCAATTAGGTGGCAAAAATTTAAAAAATATTTTGGTAAAGCGCACATAATTCTTCTAATTGTAAATTCTAATTTTTGCATATGAACGGGTAGACTGATCGGCTTTGCTGTTGTTGCTGGCCTATCACTGTGGACGGCAGTCCACGATGTGACGATGAGCACCGAGACTGCGTTGCGCTACCAATTGAGCCGTAGAATTAAAAACATGCTACGATAGACCGATCTTAGTCTACAGCTCTTTGAAACTAGATACTGAAATGTGTTGCTTTAATTTTTCCCCTATATTTTAATGTTTACATTCTTTCAGCTAAGTCCCGATTTTGAATCTATGAAACTAATTTTAATTTATTGTTTTTGAATAATTTGCGAATGAGCATTTGGGCGCGATATTCCTATTACCTGGAATTGGAGGAAAGCTATTTAGATGTGTTCAACTTAAAGCTAATTTTAAACGATAGCCTTACGCAGAAGTAATCATCTCTACTTATGTCTAAATGAAAGGGGATGCAAATAAAGTAAAGGTAGACCTAATCCAAATTGTTCAATAATATTTGCAGTATTTCCAGGATCCTCTATTAAGTCCACTGCCTTCTGTTGCATTCCTCCAGTTAATCTGTATGCATTCTAACGACTTCATTTCGGGGACCTCTCTAGGCCAGCATTTCTCCAGACATAGTTGAGAGGCAAGAGCAGAGTTATGCTTTCACTTCGTCCCTGCATATTCTCGCCTAGACTCTGTTCGACTACTGCATGCCGCTAAAGGGCAATAAAAACTATTTACAGTTCAATTTGCTATAATATTTGCAGCTAAAAACCGCAAACGACAAATATGCACCACCAAACCAAACCGAGGAGTTCCAAACCAACCCGACGACCACAGGCAAGCTACCTCACCACGCCTCGTCTTCCAACCAGGAAAAGCTTCCGCCTGCGAGATACGCAAATAGCTTAAACTTTGCATGCCCCGTAGTCTGGGATGTTCTTGGGGATATTGACTTACAAAACTTACGCAAAATTCCAACTTCTTACCAATAAAATAGTAGTAGTTGGTAGTTATTAATTTGATGTTCACCATTTGCTAGGTAGAAAATGAGGTTCGATTAATAGGCTGGTTAGCTCCGATCACATCTTATATCTCCGATCAGATATAGTTTGTTTTATCAAGTTAATTTCCTGACCATCGGACTGAAATATGAAACATATTTTTGTTTAGTGGAGGGTATCTTACAATAGAAAGTCCCTGCTGAAGGGTTTTAAAGTGTTTAGAATGCGCTGGCGCATTCAAATTGGAATCAAAGTTTATGCACACGAGGACATTCAGGCGGGCATAGGAATGTTCGTTTGGGTATCTGAAAATCTACAGACAATAATCCAGTGTAGAATAGTGCGGGAACACAAAAAGGGTTAGTTTGCGTTTGTGTTGCCATTCCGACCACTCGACACTTTCCATAGCAAAAGTTATGCAACCAATTTACATACAAAAACAACTCAATAAACGTGCGAAATGCTAACGATTTGTAAAAGTTGGAATCCCCCCATCTTGCACACATGAGTGTATTACGTCCTGTTATTGGTTTTTGTAGCCATTCCACACGGGCAGGCCCACGGAGCCCACGGAGGCCACCGGGGCCATCGGAGGGGCTGTTACTGCCCTGGCAATTTAGCAAAGTATTTCCTCGTCGCTCTAAAAAGTTGCCCACTTTTTGTTACACCAGAACGAGACGACATCCTCGTGCCCGCCGTCTCGTAAACTGTGGGCTTATTTTCATGCCCGGAGCCATGAAAACGGAAATTGTGCATGAAAGCTGACTGCTAACCATACCCCAAAGCCTGCGGATTGGGGCGCGGGGCACAGAGCACCCACTTACACGGACCTAACTCGATTATTATAATATTCAACTATATAATCCAATGGGAAAGTTTGCTAATAAGCTGCTAGTTGAGTGCCAGTTAACATTGCCAGTTCGCCGGGGATTGCCGTAGGACTCCAGAATTGCCGGATTGGAATGCGGTGGTCTCCATTGTAGCAGGGAAGGAGCCAGGCTAAGTGCAGACGTATTTGAATTGAACGTTTGATTCGCTCTTATTATGATGACTTGAGCTAAGCTGATCTAATGACTTGTTGGGTTAATAATTATATTATATATTACTAAGAAATTAAATTGGTTAAAAAAATATAAGTATTGCTTAATAAAAACAATAATGAAAGTGTTAGCATAGCAACGGTGTATAAGTTAACATTAATTTTAAATTCTATGTCTGCCATCCATTGTGACTACCGCATTAAATATAATAAACAATTGTCTTGTTAAGATATGAAATAAGTAAATAAAAATAAAATGTAAATATATAAATTTAAATCATTAAACAACAATGAAATAATTTCTTTCGTTATTAATAATGTATTATTGTAGCGCAATCTTACAACTGTAGAAAGCAGTAGAGAAAGGGGTCGGAGATGCCTCCTTCACTGCGTTGCAAACATCTGGTCAAAATTATAATACCCTCTGCAAGGGTATACAAATTTTAACATCTCTGTTTTTAAACGTATTTCTTTAAATTTCAAGATATAGCGTTTTTACGGTTTAAAAATTACGGTTTGAATTTTATTAAGATCGGCCAACTATCTCATATAACTGTCATAGAAGCGATCGGTCGATTTATATGAAAATGTAAAATTCTACATGTAAAATGTACAAAATTCGATATTTTTTCAACATTACTAAAATGGATCGATTTTCGAAGATCTAATTGCAGACTGCAAGGGTATACCAACTTCGGTTTACCGAAGTTAGCTTTCTTTCTTGTTTTATTTCTACGTTGTCTTTTGAACTTTTAATTTTAAAGTCGGTCGGAGTAATCGTTTTGAAGAGTCTTGGGAAGGTGGGCGCTTTACGACATTTGGGCTGAGCGTCCCACTGATAAACTGATTTGTTCTAACCCATAGCTTTGGGTATCGGGTATCCCAGACTCTACTGTAGCTTTCATACTTGTTAAATAATATATATTTCATAATCATGTTGAATAAAATTGGTGAAGTACTTTGAATTTGTGTATTATTAAAATAGTTAATAAAGTGATAAATTGGGGATAGAGTAGAATTTCTTGTTAGCAGCTAGAGTTCGATTGGTAATCGTTTAATTTTAGGATTTATCAGATATAAGTTCTTATCTCTAATACTTTTTTTTGATAATGTCATATTCATAGAAGTCTAATAAGTTGCAAGTTGAAGTAAAATATTTTATAAGTAAAAGGACAGCCTTTTTTCTGTGTTTGGGTTATGGTGTAAACAATTTTAATTTTAAAATGTTTAGTACTGATCTCAAATGCGAGTAATCTGTGCTTTGCTGATAGGTACAGCCCTAAGCTACGTCAAGCTGCAAATTAATTAAGGACGCTGTTTCGCAGCCAAGCTTGCTCTTATCCGAACTTCCAAAGCCTCCAAATAATTCGTGCCGCCCCCCCTGACGGGATGTCTAATTGCTGCTAATCACACACAGTGAACACTCTCTGACAGAGACATCGGCGAGTGCGACAGCAACAAATAAGGTGGAGCACCGACTTTCACTAAACACAAGCGACGCGACGTGGCAAAAAATTGACTTGGGTCCAGTGTGCGCCATGACATGCTCATGCGGCTGCTAACGGTATTTAATGACACATGAAGTCGTCAATCACTCAGTAAATCTCGACATGTCGCCATACCCAAAGTCTCGCTCTCCACTCGCTCCTCCCGCACCCCGAGAACCCGAGCCCAAGCGAAACAAAACAAGCCCAGACCCCTGCGAACCCGAGCCGTACCAAACCGATCCGTGGCGATGCCAAGCGAGTCAAAAGCGAATCGAAAAACGCTCCCGGTAGCAACACAATTTGACAGCTGCCTGACAGTTTAAATTAATTGATTTATATGGGGTGCCTGGAACGGAGTGTGGACAGTGCAGGGAAGTTAGGGAGTGGCGCTTTCGCTTAATCGCCCCCAAACAAAGAAAGCAGGATGGGCCCATACCGACTGAAAGGTACCCAGTAGACGTGCTAAGGCTGCATATTAAAACTCTAACTTGGCAAGTGTATATACCCACCAAACAATATGGGCACTTTCTGATCATTTTCGGAGACTTTTCTTATAAAAATTCACAGTCATTATGTTTTTTTTAATGAAAACGATAGCACTTTATATGGACTATTTCGAAGTCCAATCTGACTCTTTTCTGCCACATGTATATTTCTGAAACCCCTCAGAAAAGGCACTTCTTTGGCACTCGAATAGCCTCCTTAAAGGGTCCTTCTATAACAAATAAGAAAGCTACAGTCGAGTGTGCTCGACTGTGAGATACCCGGTACCTAAACGTGTGTGCTTTACACTAAAAGGCAATTTAAAATTGTAAATGCATTACATACTCCACTTCGATACTTCTTAAAATAAATCGCCTCTCGATGTTAGCTTCCGACCTAAACAATTTAATGTCATACTTACATATGAATGATACATATTGTAAGGACGCATAAGAACCCACTCGACCGCAGTCAAAAAATGAACTATGTTATTTTTTGTCATTTCTTGCTTTATTCTTTTGTCATTTCTTCTGGAGTTGGCGCCATTATATCGCGCGTCTAAGGTTCGAATGCGCCACCTGTCAGCTACAGCTTGCAACAGCAGTGCCATAGGGGTTGTCTTAAAATTCTCTCATTTTTGCTAATATCTCCCATGTTTATTACCCGATTGAACTCAAATTTTCAGAAAACGTCAGCACAAGCCTATTAATTAAAAAAAAAAGAGTATAGCTTTTTTAACGTTTTTTAAACATAAACTTGAATATATATACTTTAATAATACTTAGTACTTAATATATACTTTAATAATATTTAATAATAATATATATACTTTAATTAATATACTCGGTTGGCACTAACCTATAATACCCCTGTACCCTATGGGTACTGGGTATAAAAATACATACATATACAATTTACCATATAGAAAATTTGATATTGATATTGCTTGAAATGTATTTTCCGATCATTCGAGAGTTTAGACCTGCGCCCGCATACCCTAGGATCGTAATCTGTGTTTACCATCGTGTCGACAGTTCCTTAAGTACTTTCCACTTCTTCGGAGACGCGCTGATACACCTGCCACACTCAGCCCAATTTATCAGCGGAGCCCCGATCTCCCGGTGTCCGATTTATAGACAGTGTAATAACATTATCGATTCGGTTAATTATATGATAAATAGTGTGCGCCCCGGCGGGGAATTCGACGACTATCTGAAGGGATACTCAAGTGTCTGGCGCATAAATCAAGAGAGCTGTCACGGCGAATTGACCCGGCCACGGACGCTGTCGCGCCACTTGACTGATGGTGATGACCCCGATCCGATCACCTCGGCGCAGCGATCGAGTGATCGATCTCGCGGGGGATCTCTGTGGCCTCTTGTTTTGCATTTCCCTCTTAGGCTTGTGTCGCCGCCACTTGCATACGCGTCAAAAGCAACAAGATGGATGGATCGCAAGATCACCAGCCAACCGAGCGATAATGGCAAAGTCTCTGCCAGATATTGGGGTATTAAATGAGTATTAAACTAATGAAAATAGGTGCACTTGAGTGTAGCTTAATATTAAATTTTATATAAAATGGGACAATATATCAAAATTAACAAATCCAATCTGTATTTCCGTTTTATTTATGTGAAATAAGGATGTTCTACCTTTTACATTTACGTTCGACTAGTAAGTTAATACTAACTGTGTTTCTCTAAAGGGCTTAATAAAACTAAAATATATAGATCCGCATTACTCAAAGCACTGCCAAAACAAATCTAATCCCATTTGATGTTGGTTTCTTGTGTTTCCTGCTCCTCCCTCCGCTTATTGCAGCATTCAGCGTTGTAACAACTTCATTTGAGCAAATCTTTATAATCCCATCTGATTTCGATGGCGCAAAACAAACTTGCTGGTCTGGTCCCTCAGACGGCAAATAACTCTTTCCTGCAGCCATGGCAAAGAGTCCTTGGGCTATCGTCGCCTCGTCTCGTCTCCGTTAATCCCGCTCGTAAGCATTTTGTCACATTTCAAAATCATTTATCAAGAGCTTTCACAACACCAACCCTCACGCCCGGGCCGGATCCGAGTCCGCATCCGAATATGAACATTCACTTCGCATCTCTGTCACTGCAATGACAGTTGTGCACATTAATTTTTCAACACAGACTTTGGGAAATTTGTTCGGGCCACAAATTTCTCGGTGCTCAATGGGAGACGAAGAATAAAATACAAAATACAAAGTACAAAATAAACATTAAATATCTCTATTTGTGTATTTGTATATCCCTGCATCTCTGGCAGCCTGGGGGCGAGTGCCAGTGCGAGTGCGTTGAGCTAAAGTAATTTTTCATATCATAAATTTTCAAGTCGGTTAATCCCACACGCGGCGTTCGCTGTCAGCCCCTCGTTCCCCGCTCCGGCTCTTATTTATGCCTTCCGCCAGATTCTCCATCTCCCTGATGGCAGCTGTGACATTTTGACATTTCAGTGATAATTCATACTTTTGCATGTCATACTTAATTATGGCAGCAGACTGTGTGGGTCTTTTATCATATTTAATTTCGGTCTCTTGCATTTCTTCTGTCATGCACATCATTATTGCTCTCTTAGGCCGCAGTTGCCGCCGTCGCCTCCTCCTAGGCATCGTCAGATCGGAAGAGCCCCGCAAAGACCCCAGTCCGGAGTCGGGACCCGGCTCAGCTCACTAATTACTCGACAGACATCTTCGAATCGTCTTTAAACCTAATTTATCACCTCGGCACGCCATGGATGATTAATACATTTCTTCTCTGGCACACAAAATGACAAAGAATATGTTTCGAAGAAGGGTTTTTGTTCGGTGCTCGGTTTTTCATATGCCAAACACATCAATCATCTCCGAGGCCTCGGGCGAGGGGGCTCAGCGCGAAAATCAAGTTTCCACAAAAACCAGCTTAGCGATTTCGAAATTAGTAACATGTCAACAGGCGAGGCAGGGGATCTAGGCATTAGAGCCCACTACCACAACGAGAATCTGCCATGGAATAGGATTTGTGTTCTCTAGAATTTACTAACCGGAGGGGGGCTAAGAACTAAATAAAGAAATTTGAGCATAGGAATTTGATGTTTGGATATCTTAAAAGGATTCTTTAATATTAATTTTTTGACTCTAAGTATATGAGGAGATTAGGTGGAACCCTCAATTTGTGCAGGAGCTGACTTGAAATCTTAAGATTCCATCATAGTAGAAAGAAGATCTGGGCAAAACTAAAACTTAATGGGACTTTAGCGCTGAGAAGGTGGCTTGTTATCTGAAATACTAAACAAATTGGCTTGGACTTGAAATTCGTTGAAATTCTAATTTATTATTTATTGATTTCTGAATCCGAACCGATTTCTCTGGCTTGTTTTATTTATCTGCATGTACTTACTACGTCCTTAGACGTCTGGTGATTCCCAAAATTCCTAAGTGAGGGTATTCCGAGTTCGCACAGTCCGCCCAACTTTTCGCCTCCGCTCGGTCGCTCGGTGTGGTTGCCATCTCGCTGAGTGATGTGCGGCCATCAATCTAAACTCATCATTTTGAAGGCGCGCTGTCAGCCATAATGACCGAGGCCAGGGCAAAAAACCATATAGAAAAATGTCAGACTTGTCTCACACGATGGAGGAGAAGTGGGAAGTCGGGATCGGGGCTCCTGAGGGGCAGGAAGAGGCTAACTGCGATGGGTCACACAAATACGCACACAGAGTCGTCAATCATAATTTATAAATTGCTCTGCCATCTTGTGGGTGCGCGGGTGTGCTGATATTGGGGGTATGAATCGTAAACTATTTGAGCTTCGCCTTTGTGCGCTTGTGCCATATCCAACTAATTATTCAACGTCTCATTAAACAAATAAATGTGTCAGAGAAACATTTGTTTCCCATACATCACGGGCCAGAGCGATCGCTTCGACTGCAAGAACGCGAAGGCCGCCAAATCACGTCATGTGAAAATGACAAATCAAATGAGATTAACACTTAATTTCGGTCTGAAAGACGAAAACAGAAATAGAGTGAAATATATTTCACCGCTCAGTGCTCGCTCCGCCGAAGCGTTCTTGATAGATGTGAGCTCTGCGCATATTTCCGTGGAAATCACCTGACGGCCCGCCATATGGGCCGTGAAATTAAAAACCATAATTAAAATGTTCCCCGAAGATCGCGAACGAACAGGGTGAATGAGTCTTCTGTGTGGGCCTCGCCAGTGATTCACTCGTTGAAAGGCATTCCGCTGGTGATTAAGATATCCACAGCGTATTCGTTCCACTTGCAAACTGACTGCCTATTTTGAGTGAGTTGTCTTAAATGGCAAAGGCGCTAAGCCAAATTACGACTTTGCTTTTGCTGATATCAGTATTTTTTTGTAATACCTTAAGAGATTATGAAAATCAATGTTGATACATGTACATATATGTCGTTATATAAAAACTTCAGCTACTATCATACTGGAAAATACACATTTAAAAAAACCTATTTAAAATATTTCTTTTGTGGTTTGAGCTGAATAGTCTACCCTTATTCATTGATCAATATATCTCAACTTATGAATCAAGATCTTGAATTTAGTAAATACTTATATACATTTTAAAAAACAGCTGAAACGATATATTTAAAATTCTTTATAGTTAAAGGATACTAACAAATATATAAAAATTAACAGATATATTTTTTCGGTCGTCCGATACATATGAAGTTTCTAGAATGGTTAAAAAGTTGCAGAAGTGCTAGTTACACATACCTAAACTTGAGGAAAATCTTCAATGTACATCCAAGAGTTTCGGCGGAAAAAGTAAATAAAAGATTTTTATAGTTTTCTCAACTTTGAATGTTAACATTTTTCATAATAATTCTATTCAAGTTATTGTAGAGCCAAATAATTTATTATGGGACTCGTATATCATGCAATTATTAAAAGAAAATCTCAAAAAGACTAAAGTATGATTGAAATTATAATTACCAATTACGTGTAATATTAAATTAACATAATATCCTTCATTTTTGTATGTCGAGTTCTGGAAAATTCGATAACGCAGAGTCCGTCTCCCATTTCTTGTCACCTTCAGTGCTTTTATCACATGCCACATTCTCAATGCCAGATTGATGCAACAGTTGATGCTCGTTGTGCAATTTATTGAGCACATCAATCACTGGGGCAATTCCATTTGGGTACTGCCCTAGTTGCTTTGCTGCTGCGGCCAGTCCTCGCAAATAATTGCACACTGCACAAGCCTGTCACTGGGTGTGGTCAGAGGCAGAAGAGACTAGCCGGCAATCGTCACTCTAAAGATGGGCAAAACAAAAACAGGTCAATCATCGATCATGGTCAGCACCATCATCAGCAGCGATGCCGTTGAGTGGAGCCACATCCTCGTCGGCTCTTTATTGATGAGCCCGGGTACACACACCGGCCAGTGATGCTTTATTTGACAAACAAGTCCAGTATACACCAGGAACTTACAATACTATACTGAAAGTTATTAATTTTAAATTCTTAAGTGAAAGTATCTAGAGAAAATGTAAATAGTTTACATTTCGCTGCTGTTAATGTTTCCTAGAATGAATTTACATATATATTTTATTCAATTTGTTGGGCTTAAATATATTTTTTGACAATATTTTTAATACTTTGCTTTTAGCTATCAGGATTCATGTTTACTTTAGTTTTCTATAAGGACTTACCGGTAAAAGAAATGTATTATTTATGCCTAACTTATCATTTAATATAATAAATGGGAATACTGATCCTAAAAATTGTTTGGTTGATCAAAGGGAATTTCGGTGGAGATCAGCTCCTTCCGAAAAAAGGCCAAACTACCATCGCTAAAACTTACACAACAGCAAGCATCGGGGAGACAGGGTACGTCATTGCCGGTCCTGGCCATCCATACCAGATAATATCTTTTTGCAACAAATTTTTGACAGCTTCGATGCGGCCTGGCTTGGCTCGGTTCGGTTCGGTCCGGTCCTGTCCTGGCCTGGAAACGCAGGCGGGTCGGTCGGCATTGTTAAGACCCCTTGGAGTGCTGTTGGGCCTGTCACATTTATCACAAATTCAATGAATAATAATTTTTGCACGCTGTGTGATGTGACGTGCTAATGTTTTCGGATTCGAATCGCCGATGAAGCAACAGGAGAGCTCGCCAGATGGACCTGGAAGCGGGGATCAGAAGACTGAGGGCTGCATCGGCTTTTAAATATTAATTATGGGCCCTTTCCCCGAGCGGCTTTCGTCTGCCATTTTGTATTATAAATTGCGTTTTCGATAAGCGGCGAATTATTGATCGATGCTGGGGGCATAAAGGAACTGGAGAGGGCCAGAAAAAGGGGAGAGAAATCATAATTTAAGGCGACGATCTGACGTTTCCGGCCTTGATTGATGGCCGGCAGCAAGCATAGTAAATCACAAGGTTTACTCGCCGCTTACCTATCACAATATCCACAAGATAAGCATAATAAAATAGGATTTATAGATACTGTTTATATGGCTAAGTGCAATCGCCCACTCTCCACATTGGCGCCTACTGGAATTACACTGTGACAGCTTTATGGCCCCTCATCGATCACTCAGTGAGCGGAATACGGCAATCTAACATCAACATTGGCTGAGATAAGAGAACGGATGGGGTAAGCCTGCACATAAATCCAATACGAACTGGGAAATCGTTCAGTTATTTGATTAAGTTAAGATCTGAAAGCAAATACACACTAGGCAATGAAATATAAAAATCGTGTTTACTCCTAGTTTATCATATTAAAGTAGCTTAGTAACTCTTTACACCCGAATAATTGTACGTGAGCTCTTTAATAAGAATATAGTTATTTGTACAGTTTTAAATATCGTGAAATAATTGTTGAGTCTTTCTTGTAAGGCCTGCTTTAAGAAAATAACTTATCTGGTATTATGATAAATTCAGGCTTCAACATCAGAAGTTACACTCCTTCACTTCATCATTTGTGACCTCGTCGAGTTCATAGGAGGTGTTGCCTGATCAATTGATTCGAGAGATCAGTCCCATCAATCATTGGCGGACACACGCCCCAAAAACACTAGTGAAGCGGTCTGATCTTTGAGGAGAGAAACCGTTCTCATTGAATTCGACATGCAGTGTCAGTGAATAACCCCGCTGGCTAATCAATTACAAAGAGATGCCAACATGTCAGGCCACAGACAGCGAACAAACAGCTGGCGAACAGTCGGGGCGAATGTGACGAACGGAAGGGAAATTCGGTAGGAAAATGGTGAGCTGAGAGGAAAAGCAGAAAGTGTTGAGGAAAATCGAGCGCCAAATTACTTTCAACACGGTGCAGTAAATCGTAAATCAAATGAGTGCTGGGGAATTCGCCAGAAATTCGAAGAATGTTGTGTGTACAAAAGACCGCTGACAGTTCTTAATTGCAAAGGATTTTCGCTTTGCGCTGTCTTTTATTTTTGGCAAACACTTTGTTTCTCGAACGTTTTGTCATTTCATTTAAATTTATATACCTGTTTATACTTTTCGCATGAGGCTTCTGAAAACTAAGGTTATTAGACGCTTTATTTTGTTTAAATTTCTTTTAAATATTTTAAACTGAAGATATTAAATTTAGACTGTTAGGCTAGGAAAGAAGAAGGCTGCTTAGAAAGGCTCTGCTCTGCTGATTTAATGCACGTGTACACCTGCTGGAAAAAACATACACCGGATTCGTGTTCAGCGTTGATTTACAAAACAACTCAGACCAAGGCTTTAAAGTGCTCCTGAGTAGATATATATATTTAAATTAGGCAAAAAGCCACCGTAAACATAGCGCGCGGCTGCACTGCGTCCGACTTGATTTGCATGTGACGTACGATAACTGTCAATATTTTTTGGCTCCGGCTCAATAGCCAGCTCCACTGACAGCTGTCAACGCTCCTCGCCTGTCGCCGCGCTTGAGACGGAAACAAATTTGTAAAGTACTCTGCCAGCAGCAATTTTCCTTTCTCATGTTGCGCTGCCTGTCCGACATGAGGGGAAAATTGAAATAAATGTTTTTGGTGGATTTCGCTCACCCGAAAACCAAACCAAACCAGACCGTACCGTGAAAAAAATTCGCGAGAAACGACGCAAATTTATTAAAAACTTTGCCGCAAGCTGGGCAGGCAGGAAGCGACATCAACAAAGAGAATCCACTGAGACCGAAAGAAATATGATAGGGGCTTTGGCCGACTGCGTACGTGGAGAGACTCGTATTCGCATGTGTCGGCGCCTGTCAAAGTGTCGACATGCGCAAATAACGGTAAAGGATTTGTCACTGCCAGCGGTGCACACCCAGTGACATTAACGCTCTGCCAAAAAGTAAAATCTGTCACGTCGGAAACAATGCGAAAAGTGAAAAACAAACTCCAAACTGTTGCCAAGTTTCGATTTTATTGTGGGTTTTTTCTGTGGCTGGGCGTCTCTCGATCTGTGGTTATTTGGGGGATAAATTCGTCCGTAGTGCATGAATTTGTGATCGAGATAATATTTTAATCAGCATCAACAACTAAGGTAATCCAGCTATATCCACCCATCTGTTCATCCACGAATAGGAGAAGACTCACTATTTGGGCCTATACGAATGTGGATATACTTAAACAATATTTAATCGTCTTTGATATTGTGTCCCTATCCATCTTGTGAAAACTAGAAAATACACTAGTCTAGGCCCACTAGTCTTTGCAACCGAAATAGACTGGAATTAAGCTTAATTAAAATTAAATTAATCTAGAATTTCAATTAAATTATGGCTTTTAAGTAAATAAATAATAAAAATCAAGTGAGCGCGAAACAAATGAGTTGAGCACTCTCGGGCTGATATGGGAAATCTTGACTGTTTTGCCGGCTCAGCAACTTTCCCACATCCCAAAGCCGAATCCGGATAAATTACAGCACAGTGCGGAGCGCGAAATGAGGAGTTTTTCCGCAGCTGTTGCTGTTTGGCATTGTTTTAAGTGGAAATGCCTGTCAGCGTGACTGTTTGACAGATTGTCTGAACCGAGTCTGATGGCCCGCGGAGAGGTGTGAGTGCTGGTATATCTATGCGAGTGTATTTAGAGAGTATCTGTATCCGAGAGTCGGTTGCGGAGTGATTAAGTGCGGCGCTTCTGTGCAGCGCATGACTCAGAAAAAGCAGCGACACGCAAAAGCGTTTACTTTTATCAATCTTATCGATAAGTGTAATGACACTCAACACGCCGCACATCCCCTGACGGAATTGATTTTCCAATTTTCGGCCTGCTACTGGAGGTTTCCCAACACTATCTCGGAGTTTGTAACTCTCGGGGCCGTATTTATGTTGCCGCCGTCGTAATTTATGCGCTCGCTCGTTCATTTGACATGTCAAAAGTTGTGTCACTTGATTGATGACTGCTGTCAACACATATTCACTAATTTTTTTCGTTTTGGTTTTGTTTTGCCCGTACAATATTTACTGAATGTGGTTAGGCCGCAAAACAAGACGGGTTTCGATGGGGTTCTAATTTTTGTGTGCATATCTCACTTCGGCCCTCGGGCGCGCCCCTGACTGCGGACCCTGTTATCGATGCTCGCCTTTCGTGCTGAGGTTGCTCCCTACCGCAATGTGAACATATTGCATATTTTGTTTGGTCCGACAGGAGATTGATGAGCTCTGCCCGATGCCTGTCACACGCTAGAATCGATGGGTTTTGTGTACGGCCTGTCCGCTCCTGCACTGCAAAAATCCAATATTACCCAATCGATGGTTTTGTTTTGATTTTTTTTTTAAGGTTTCATCAAACTAGTAAATATTTTTGTCTGACATACACTTCTGTGTTTAGATAAAAAATTAAGAATAAAAACCACAAAAAGTACCATTTGGCTTTACAACACCACCTTAGAGAATAAAAAAAGTATGCTGGACTGTGAGATACCCGGTACTTAAAGTTCGCTGCGGTCACATGGCCCGAAAACATCGTCCTAAGGAGACGAAATATATGGTTAAAACAAACAAAAGTTAAGAAAAAAGTGGGCACAGTAGACCCTTTTAAAAAAATCGCAGTAAAATTAAAAAAAAAAAAATTATAGATTAAAAAATATTTCACTTCAAAATTCACAGATTTTTTATTTAAAAAAAATTCTAGCCAATTTCATCAAGTTTTATGTAGGAAATCATAAAAACTAGAGAATCGTACTTTCTTTTTTTTTCCAATGCTCTTTTTTCATACGTCTTAAAAATCTTGTGGTTTATTGGATGATTATACCAATGAATTGTGATAAACTAAAAAAATAAACATAAAATAATCTGAGGTGGTTAGTTAATATCCTAATAAATACTTTTAGTGAAACCTAATAATAATGCTACAAAAAAACTTATGCTACAGACTACAAGAGCTGGGAGTTGCCAATTTCGGTAACAACATTCTATTAAATGCAGATTAAGCTTGTTTTAAAGATGGCCAACGCTTACTATAGCCCACATAAATTATAGTCTTGAATTTCAGTTAAAGCTAAGTTGATATATAATAAATAGTCCTAAATGGAACTTGCTTGAAAATCGAGTATCGTTTTCAAAATTTTAGTGGAATCGAATATAGACATGACTTTTATTTGACTTAAAAGTTGCAACCTTGTTTCTATATTTCTCGCACAATCACATTCGCAATCGCCTCAAATTTGTGAAATTTCTAAACTTAGAGACAATACACAAGTTATTTGACTATTGCTCTTTAATTTTAAATCGATCGGAGTACTCGATTCAGAGATTTTAGATTTTGTAAAAAAGTTTTTTATTCAGCGTACAAAGCTTCAGGTACTGGGAAGGACTTTTCTAAAACACATTTGGGTATTAAAAGACTTTTTTTATCATATTTATTTATAAAATTTTAATTTTTATATTTATTATTATATAATTATTTTTTAAATGAAATCTAAGTTATATAGTACAATAATTTTCTAAGGGGCCCTGCAACTAATTCAACTAATTAATTCATATTTTCCAGTGTCCCTATTGTCCCGCGTCGCTTTTTACAAGGCAAAAGGAGATACGAGATAAGTTCAACTGCGGGGGAATGGAGAGAGTCATCGTCGCCTGACAGCAGTCCAAACAAATTGTGGCGACAGGAAGTTCGGGGCGGCAGGGAAAGTTATTCCATTCTTTCGGATTCGATAGGCAGCGCCGGAGTTACGAGGTTTACATTTCGAGTGCCCGTGTCTGGCCTGAGTGTGAATTGATTGATGGCTCTGTCAATGGCGCCTGACGTCCAACGAGTCGTTTGGGCTTTTTGAGCTTACTTCTATTTACTGGTTGCCGAGCAGCTAAGCGAAAGTACTGAACGAAATGCACGAACTCGATTTATCAGGGACAATGTTTATTAAGAATAACTATTCAAAAACATACAAATTAAAAACATATATTTTATTAGGCCCAGAATCACATTATGATTTATATAATTTTGTAATTGTTGATTCAATTTCATAAAATATTAATTTATTTATGTTCAAGCTACATCATTGTTAATGGTAAATTAAATATTCCAAGTGTCTAACTTACTTTTCGTAAGAAATTTCAAAATAAGGACAGCTATGTCACCATATTAGTCATAAGGACACCATCTGTTACCCTTGTCAATTCTTTCTGTCTTGACGATTTCATTAAAGGTCCCGTCCAATTAGCTCCATCACGAAAATCGAGACCATAAATAATTGGTTAGATCAAAAGGAACCACAATTAACCAGCGAGTTTTGCGGAGCTCTCCCCTGCGGGAGGAACACTTTCCCTCTTCGCACACACTATCTCAACAAAATGGCAATCAATTTCTCGCGCTGTAAATTAACAATCGTGCTGGGGGTGGCAGTGGCGGCGTGCGAAGGGGAAGGACCCAGCACGGCAGCTGCTAACTGCCAAGGAGGCCTCCCCCTCGGTCTGAAGCCTCAGCTAACCATGGCCCGCAATCAACGTACATTAATATGCACGAAAACAATAAACAATCCGAGGGGACGAGACGGAGGCAAGACGAGGGCTTCCAGGGACGGACTTCGCTGGGAGTTTCGAGGGGCCAGTGTGGGCAGAGGCGTTACAGCGGCAATCATGCAAAAAGCAAGCAAACGCCGCCATTATGGCCATCCCGCTCTCGTTGTGAGCCCGACTCAACTGACAATATTTATTGCAAATGCAGCAATAAATTTCAAAACACCATTCGCTAAGCACCACATGGGGTCTCAAAAATTGAAGATAAATTTTAAGGCGGCAATTTATGATTTGTGAGCATAAGCGCGAGGCAGGGGCGTAGCGCGGAGAGGGGCAGAACCGGCTAAGGCCGTTGCTGACAAGTGTGGAGTGTTTGCCGCCGCACTCCTTTACTCACGAATCCTACCCTTTTCCTTCCTCTTCCGCTCCGACCGCCCAGCTCCATCTCCCTAGGTCGCTTTTCAATTGTATTTGCCGCGATTTTACGACTGCCCGCTGAGCCTTTGACAGCAGCCCGCACCGAACCCACAAAACCCTTCCTCCACCACGAAAAATTGTAGAGTTTAAAGATCGATTTCAATATCTTAAATATATTTCAAAATATTCTAACAGGTTTAGTATTTGGTCTCAAAACAATTTTCAAAACAAAAACTATTTGGAATGAAAAATCAATAATATTGTACTTCTTAAAGGTAATTTATTATTTTTACACTTAATTTCTTAGGATATTTTGTGTATATATAATTAAGTCTAACTCTTTTACAAGTTTTCATGAATCTAGGTAGAATATTGTTTACAAAAATCTAAATAAATATCAAATGATAATTAAAGTCTTATATCGTCAGAAAGTTATCATCAATTAATTTACTATTTATCACTGTGCACGGCAGTCCATGTAGTATTTGATTCAATAGTCTGATCAGAACCATTTATAGATTAATCTGTATTAAAACTTAATTTGCTAACATAGCTAAAAAATACGAAACATATTTGAAATAAGTAAATTATAATTTGCAGAGAACACCATAGCTTAAACAATGTATATTTTTGTATACTTAGCTTTTTAATAAAAAAAAATACTGGCAGATTCAAATCAGAACATCGGAACACATTTTTAACACCAAATTTCCATTCAGCAACACTTATGTTTTTAGTTCTTCAGCATATCATTTAGCATATCAGTATATCCCTTCATAAATTTTACCACCTATTTTCAACTTGCATTACAATCATCTAAACCATTAAGACTCAACCTTTCTCTTCAGAAAAACTTTCTTTAGGTTTATTATTAATCGGAAATCTGTAAAATGCAATGAGTTCTTTAAATTTATTTCCAGTAAAAAGTAGCTTTGGCAATTGGATAAACTGAACGATAATTTAATAATAATAACGCAAAAATGCCTAGGAAAAGACTCTGAAAACAATAAAAAAATATGTTTGCTTTCGTTATAGAGTCTAAAATTGCGCCTGAACATCATTATTCATTTCAAATTATTTAGGAAACTTTCCCAATTATAATATAAATTTGTGAACATTTATTCAAAAATTCAAAAATGATGAATACGTTAAACATGTTTTAGTTAATCATATCGAGGTATTAAAACTTAGTTAAACTTCTTTATTTAATATTTAAATAATTATCGCTTATAGCTACTAACAGTTGTCTAGCCCCTTGGCTTAGAGTCAAGAAGGTCATGGCACCGGTTTTGGGAAAGTTCACTCCAGGACTCATTAATGGGTATCCAATGTGATCTAATTGTTGTTGACTTAGAATCAGTAACTGCCCTATTAACGTCATATAACAGATTTTCGATAAAATTAAGGTCAAGCGACTTCAAACGACGTTCCGTTGTTTTTATCCTTTTTTTATTTGGTTGAAGGCCTATACAAGTGGAATTTCATATTCTGCATAGGCCAGCATTATTATTTTCAAAATATTGGCGTACACTTTCTGATCTGGGATGGGTTTTGTACCTACTATATAGCAAAAAAAGCAAGCCTATATCCTCCATACCTATAGGTATAGGCCATTATAATGGCAGCTGTGGTATAGTTAGGTTGGTATTTTGTGCTTAATAGACGTCGGTCATAAGGTCGAGATCCCTTTCCTCAAAAATAAACCCACCTTGATCTTAGAAAGTGCCTTAATTTTTGGTACTTCAAGTTTTTATGTTCCGTTGCTAATACCCAGTGTCTAGCTATATGTCTCTCACTTAAAAGTTGGCTGCAGACTTTTGGGCTATGTTGCCTGAGGTATGTCTAAACTCTTTCCTCTATTGCATTCGACTAAGGCTACTTTCAAGGTAAGTAGCAGACTTAAAAAGATCCATCTTGCTCTCAGGAATCAACTTATCGACGTGAAAAGGAGTTAGGAATCGTTTTTGTTCACGTTTTTTCAGTCGTTGTTATCCATTCTATGAGATTTTCCATTATTTTATTAGAATATCATACCATTTTCTGTTTGATTTTCATTTGCATATATGTATTTGTTTTGTTAATATCACGGTATTCCGCAGTGCTCTGGGTTCCACGTCCTATGAAGGTATAATCAAACCTGATAATCACGTGTTTCTTTTTAAGGCAATTCAGCGAAACATTAAGGCCTCTAAAGTATATTGTCGATCAGTATCTCCAGCCGAATCGATTTAGTCATGTCTTTCTGTCACTTTGTGTAAAGCAACAAATCTCAAATATTATAAGGGCTAGAGCTATTGAATTTGGTTACCATATTGTTATCTGTTGGACGCCAATCAAGTTAGTTTTAATATTCGCCCACTTCCGCCATCTAAAACTATAAAAATACATATATATAAACTATAGTCATGATTTTGTATAAAGTAAATAGATATAAAAGAAATAAATTTGTGCGGACGTGCTCTAAAAATTTATGTGAAATCGGATTATAAACATGAAAGTTATAACTTATAGACAATACATTTTCTGTGCATAGCTTTTATTTAAATTCTTGTTAGAACCCAAGTTATGGAGGTCCTAAAAATAAAAAATATAGGATTCCCTATTTCTGTTTCGGATAATTTTGCAACATTTTAATTTTTTCGTAGTGTGGTCAACCTCTGACAACCACTGTGCAGGCCAACATTCTCCTTACAACACCTCGGTGCAATTATTCATTAACCCTCTTTCCGGAGAGCTCACGGACGAGGAGGAATGGCTGTTACCAAACCGCCAGACAGGATCTTCTCCTGGCCGCCGCACAGCAGCCACAGCTAAAGCGGCAACGGCGAGATGCAAACAACAATCCGCTCCAAGTCGAAAATAAGAAAAAGGTTTATGAATGCGCACATGAAAAATGGAACATCGTTAAGAGCAATTCATAATGAAATACGCTGCAAGTTGCGGACTGGAGGGGAATCCTACCCAGGTCTGGACCTGGACCAACTGCAATAAGCTGAGCCCAGGCGGTCGCTGGGTTTTCGGATTTCTTGCTGGAAGCAGCATAAAAATTATGACCATAAGCAGGATATTGGGTTAAGGTTTTATTTTTTCCTACCTCCTTGTGTGTTGCCAATAAACTTTGTTGCTGCCGCAGCTTATTTCCACTTACCTTTTTGTTTTTCCTGTTTTCCTCGGCTGTCGAAATGAAGCTGTTGCAGTCCAGACGAAAGCGGTATTTCAATCAGAGCTGAAAATAAGGGAATACCATGCCATATACGTATGTATATATGCACATTGTACATGCAGGCCGTGGCTGCCTTATCAATAATTTCGTTTTCATATGCGCATCACCAGAAAGATACAGATGGGGCCATAAATATGAGTCGGAGCTGCGGAGTGGCTAGGGAAATTTATAGAGTCTGTTGCTCGTGCTGTCAGGTGAAATAAATAATAAATTCGTTATTTTCGAGGCTGGGCCAGCGACGTCCATGACAGGGGCGTATGATGGAGGCACGCCCACAGTCAGCAGTCCGGAGTCCGGACACCGATCGTCGTGCACTCTGCACAGCTGCAAATCGCACTCGGACATCGCGGGGGCCGATGGGGAAACAAATTTGAATTCAATGAAAGATGAAATCATTAAGTTTGCAGGCAATTGGAGGCGGCTACGGCTGCGGTTGGCTTTAATCGTGTCAGAGCCATACAATGGTACTCGGGCTGGACTGGGACTGGCTTGGTCGGAAGGAGACGGTGGGATTGCCCTGGCGGTTATAACACCATTGTGACTCTAAGCGGAAGGCATTAAACAGGATGCAAGGCACTCGAAATAAGAACTCAATTATAATAATAATCACAAATAATAATCACAAATTATTTAATTTTAATTACACTACATTAATATTTTAATAAAGCCGTCTACCATAATAATACATTATGTGTTTATTCTCTTTAAGTAGAATATGTTATGGCTAGTCAAAAATTCGAAAAGAATTACACGAAGCTAGTGTTAATATTTCGTTATAGAGTACAAATGAGCAGTCTACAAATTGAGAAGTAAAACGAATTTGCTGAAATGGTCTGAAAAAAAAGCTTAGGTACAAAGGTAATTTTACAAACTTTGTCCATCTTACAACTTATTTTTGATATTCTTACGAGCCTTTAAATAAAAAAAAAAAAATACAAATGAAATATCATTTGATCCGATCGGATTATTGGACGATACAGAGATTCGGTGCTACTTATCGTTTTGTTAACGGAACACCCATTGTCTGTTAAGGGCCGGTATCTACCTTCAACGTCAAAGTGACTGAAAGGTATCTTTCCGGAAACGATAATCAGCAGATAAACTTATTGTAAGACAAATCGGTTCTCTGCCCTCCTAAAATGTATCTGAATGTGAAAAACCACATATTGCGTTAACTCTGCTGTTAACTATCGATTTTTGCTGTAAAGCACCGTGTTGTGCTGCAGGGCGCAACCACATGATTGCTTTGGTTATCGTAACCGCACAAAACAGCTTAAAGTTTTTGGTGTCGAAAATCTAACTTTAATTTGGCAAGCCGAAAAAGATTTGACAGGGAGTTCTCGTCCAAAGTTAACTCTCACATTTACACAGCAGATAACCAAATTTTCTTCTTCTTCGGCAATTAATATGATGTCCTAAAGTAGACTAGAAAAAGTTGTAGGTTACAAATACGGGGCATATACTAATTTTAGAGGTCTGGCATCTCATCTGTCAAATGCCCTCCAGTACGTCATCAACAATTCATTAACAAGTCTTCACAAAAACTTCGGTTTTGGTGATTAATCGACGCCGTATTTAAAGATATTTTTTAATTTAGCCACTTCTGGTTAGATGGACGAACTTCATAAAATATAGTTTAAAATAATTTATATAGATAAAAATAGATAAAAGGAGAGAAATCAGCAATAAAACCGGTACCAAATATACTAATACCTCTGAATGTGTTCTAAGGGCTAAACTGCCAATTCTTGTGTGCCGATGAAATTTGAGTCCACGGTAATTGTCGCCACTTCGTGCACAAAAAGAAAAATACGGTGGCTAATGAAAGGCATAATCAACTTCCCATATTGCACACACAATTGATGCCAATGCCCGGGCCACGGCTAATAAATATCAAAAGCCACACAAATTTGCCTGTTGGCCAACTGGAGACTTCGAAGCAGAAATAATATACGAAAGCGAGAAAAAGGCCAAAAGAGCCGACAACAAAAGCGCACATAAATCAACGATCAAGACAATTGCGGTGTAATAATTTCAACTTCTTTAAGTCGGCAGCCAGCCCACACCGCACACTCTGGGCCGCCGATTTCGACTCTAACTCCGACTTCGAGCCGATCTGATTCGGCCGGGGACCATAAAAATAACAGCTTATCGGCCCGAAGAATCGTGTCGTGCCACGCCCACCAACTCAAAGAGGCATTAAAATATGAAAAACAACAATTGCAGGAGGGTCAGGGGTGGAAGCGCTGGAACTCACCTCCAGGTGAAATCAACAGAGTGGTCGTCACGCCCCCTTTTCTTCATTGCAGGCGTCAGCCGTTGGCAGCGGCACGTTTTCCCCGTGAAATTCCAGAGCCCACCCCTGCGCCACCCTGTTCCTCCCTGCGATCCCCACCTGCAGCATCCCAGGCCAGTCAAGTAAGAGGCTAAGCCGAAGATAGGTATATAGGCGTATCGGGCCACCCCGCACCCACAATCCCTGCCCCAATCGCCATTGTTCGACCGTAGACAGATTAAAGTCTACGGAGGGATCGGTTTCAGAGTGGGGCAGCTGGGGCACTTACAACTTAGTTAGCTCGGCCAGAATTGCAGGCGATATCTCAATTTGGGACTCATAAAAATAACGAGTAATAGGCCATGTCTAAGCGGTGGCCGAAAAGATAGGCAAGCAACCGCTATATAGCCTGAAGAAAGGTATGATGTTAACGACTACGACTTAAAGCATCATAGAACCTAATTCTTGAATTTAAAAATACAGTCCTTTTAAATTTGTATGAAATGAAAATAAAAGAGCAAGTCTGACTTGTGTTGTCGAATACGCGAAATAATTATATCACATTATTATTATCAACGCATAAACATAAGTTGAATATAAAACAAAAAAAATATCAAATTAATGTTTCTCATCTTTAATAATTCTCGTTTTTTGTAGGTATAAGTAGTATAGCTAATGTCTCTGAGTAGATGGTAATATGTTACAAATCGGAGAAGGTTTAATTTTTCTCTAATAATTTTAAAATATCAACTCTCGATGCTTAATAAATATAAATGTACATATATATATGAATTCTCTGAATTTTTACTTCTCCGGGATGTATAGAATTCGGTATAACCATGCGCTTTTTAAGCTCCCAGAAGAGCGTCACTGAAATTACAAACAGATTCAATAATCTGTCACTGCTCTGCGCTCCTGAGCGCTTTGTGGAACTTTGCCCCTCATGAATTTTCTTCTGAGCGCTCTTTGGGAAATTCATATGAAATTCACAGGAATTTCCACGATCGCCCCTTAGAATGTCACTTGAAATAAGTACACATTTCAGGTCCTAAAGTCCGTCTTGGAAGATTTCGTATCCATATATTTTGTAGACTGACTAAAATGTAATAACCTCTGCCTCAAAAAAAAAAAAACGGAAAATGGATTAACATGGTTAGAGTATTCGAGAAAAGCAGTCATTCTTCCGAAATTTAAAATTGAGCAGGGCAGTGGAAAAGGGGTGTCGGAGTAGACACAGACTAGGCAGTCAGGAGCCGTTCAAACTCATTTTGTAGCCCTTAACGTAGCTTGCCAACAGAATAGGTCCGATAATCCAAACAACACAAGCCAAACCCATAACCCAAAAAACTCCCGAAACTTTTTCAACCTATGGACTCCCCTCTGGAGCTGGGACCACAAAATTAACGATCTACGGCGGAAACAAGTGCAATGGCAGGCGAGCAGCCCACTTCACATCCCATGCCCACTCCCCGCCAGCTGGCGTACCTCGACGAGCTGAAGACGCGCCTGCTGCTAATGCGCGAGCGACAAATGACCTTCATGGAGCAAACGGCCAAGATGCTCACGCGAATCAGCTCCCCCAACATGGTAGGCGATGTGGTCACCCGTCCGGGGTCTCATCTGGCGACGGCGGAGGGCGCTTCCTCTTTGGTGAGGGCAAATGACGGCGGGTTCGATGTGTCCAAGGGATCCAAGAGTAGTGTCAACATCAAGCAGCTGATCCAGCGTTTCGAGGATCTACGCCAAAACTCGGAGGTAACCCTACTAGTGTTTAAAAATGATTCGTGTCGATTTGACTGTTTTCTTGGCACATCTAAATAATATTTTACAGAAATATTGGCTTACATGTTGATCTTTCACAGAAGTTTAGCGAACTGCCAGATGTTCCCGAAGAGCTGATCAATGTGGACGTGCGTCGCATCCTTGAGGGCTACGAAAAGCTGATCGAGGAAGGTAATATCATTCAGCACTCATGGTTCCTTCTCAAGAAATCCACTGAGAGTTGTGTGCGCTTTGCCACCAATGCCGTGTTCAAGACCGCTTCCATAGACCGCTTTCCATCCAAGACAGATCCGGCGATCGTTGAGGTCTCCTACGTGGTACCAGAGACCAGTCCGCAGGTGGTTACTTTGCCCCAAGACGAGGCAACTCCCTCGCTGCACTCGAACGTGGCCACCAGTGCAGAGCTTGTAGACAAAGAGCGGGAGCTATTTGTCCCTGAAGAGGATGCGAGGGCCAGCTACACTGCCGGCAACCACGGTAAGCCTCAGAAGTAATAGCATAGAGTAATAAGCTAGTAGGGAATCCTTTGCTCTGTAACTTATACAACTGACTCTTTGAAATTAGCCTCGGACATGTTCTGAAGAAATTCTCTAGTCTCTTATAGCTTATTGCTCTATGAGGGCAGTGCCAGGAACAGTTTCATGTAGCCTAAACCGAAGAACTTCCTGAATTCTAGGCCACGCGCGTTGGGGACCCTTTATGCGGGTCATAATTCGACTGCTAAAGCCACTGCATAGCTGTACTAGGAGCAAGAAACATTTGACCAAGGAGGTCTCCTCCAGCATGATTGTCCGCCGACTGCCCAAGAAGAGCAAGATACAAGGCCTTCTCCAGTAGTCAACCACACAAAATGCACAAGTAAATATCCAGGCTAAGCCCATTC
Source organism: Drosophila tani (assembly GCA_008042535.1). Taxonomy (NCBI): domain Eukaryota; kingdom Metazoa; phylum Arthropoda; class Insecta; order Diptera; family Drosophilidae; genus Drosophila; species Drosophila tani. The sequence continues at coordinate 16,126 of VNJO01002636.1, read as the reverse complement.
CATACCTCACTAACTTCACTGAAAATATTCCAATAAAACTCCCATACCCCGAAACCTGCATAAATCAATGGGCAACACCAGCCATCAGAGTGTCAATATTTTGCCTAATTAATGTGGCCCAGCTTGGGCGCAGTCGCGCATCAATTTCGGGTGTCAAGTGCAATGGGGGGGAACGATCGCTCTGTGGGTCCCCCTTCGGCCGAGGAGCTCATTCCGGACCACCATCGGCTAATGTAGCCGTAGCCAGAGCCACATCGCAGCCGTGGGATATGGGACGGCGACGTATGGCAGCAACTGCTGCGCTGACAGCGCATTTTAGTCGCCCGTGGAATACCGAAAATAAATCTTGCCAAGACGCGACACACAGCGAACGGTGCACTGAAATAAGTGGATCCCAGAAGGGAAGAATAATAAATAACTTAAAAATATATATATATTATATAATACTCTATATAACCACGTAACTTTTAAGGCAAAAAATAGATCGTGGTGATAGGGAAGTTTATAAATATAAATAGATATAAACCCTGTAGTACGAAATATGTCATATTTTTATTTGCCGCTTTAACTCAGTTACTATTTTGGGATCTAATCAAAAAATCTGGAAATCACTGTATGTGTTAAATATACTCCTTTCTTCAGGTAATACAACTATAAGACTATTAAGTTAACTAAATCTTTTAAGACTATGTATTTCAGTGTAATAAAAGAGTAATACGGGGATCGAAGAGGGCTGTTAACACAAAATGCAACGAAGACAAAATACTTTGCCGCACACAACACGCATAGCGAGGAATAAACATTTAAATTTAAATTAAGTGGCTTGTTCAGCATCTCCGAATGCAGCAGCTAGTGAGCGCGGGCCCTCCATGTGGGAAGAGATAGAGGGAAAGCAGGGGATCTCAGCAGGAAGCTTTCACATTGGGATTTTCAGCGATACTGATATATTTACTTAAGTGCGTGTCTATATGTCTGTTTGCGGTGTGATATGCATCATCGAGGGGATCAGATTAGCTTCGAACATTTATTGATTGAGACACTTTTCTAAATGGATTTAGAAAAACTGTGAGCCATGGCAATTGAAAAAGATGAAACAGCAACAGTCTAATGTCGACTATGAGATACCCGGTACATAAAGCCTTTTGCGTTGAATAGTAAAACAATAATATAATTGAATATATGGTAAGAATGAAAAACAAAACAAAGATTAAACTCGGTCTGCTTATAGCCTTTTTACACCGCCGCTTAAAATCACATAAACTTTTTTCCCTGCTGCGCCTGTTCACACAGAGCCCGAGTTGATGCGAATCCAGTAGGCGTACAGTGCTCTGTCTAACTAGTCGACATTTAACTATATTAAATGCTGTATAATTTAAATAGAGCAAGTGGTATTTTAACAAATCTTTATGAAATGGCTCTATAAATTGTGTCACTTGTATAATACAGTAAACAGCATGCTTGTTAGGCAGTTTTTACTGTTTCGGTGATTTGGACTGAACACTGTATATGGCAGTTGTACAAAAATCAACTAAATATGTAAAAATTCGGAATACAAGTTAGTATAATAAGTAGAGTTGAAGTAGATACGCCTCTGTGTAAAATCACCATTAGCCGGGAATCGATCTCCGCATTGAGAGACGCAACTAAGCATTTAATGTCCAATAACTCCAAATTGTATGCAATTTCAGAATAACCACTCAAACATTTACAGCTTCCTAAGTGTATTGATCACTTTACAAAATCCATTTAAACCTGTACTATGAAGACTCTGAGCTTATAGTAATATTCCCGGAAGATAGCAGTTGTGGTCCTCTTGGAACCTGAAAAATAAATCAAACTGTTCACATTTATAAATCCCTAATTAATTATAATTAAATTACATGCATTTAAACTCAGAAAAAGCTGGTCTTAACTGGAAGGCGAACACGAATTCCTGCCACACCTTAGCGCCCATAATAAGAAATCATGTTTGGCAATGATTTGTGGCAGCGACGCCGGCTGGCAACGGAGTGAATATATCTTTAATCTGTGGAGCTGACACGAGTTGCGATGGCGATGCTAATCAGCGACATGCCGCCGCATGCAACCAGCTGGAGTCGGAAAATACACACATATATGCGGAGATGTCGCAACATATGTCCACGGATCAGCGAGGGGCATCAAACGAGTTGGCAACTTTTGCGGCTTAAATGGTTCGGACCTACTAATATTATTTATTTGCCATCTGCAGGTGAGGCGACCTACATTGTGTATTCTTATGGTGTCTGTTTTAAAAATTGCAGCTGGCATTGACCCCTGTTATAAACGGATAATACATACATACATAATAGGGCCAAAATTGGCTTCAATCATAAAACCCACTTATGCTTAGATATAGAGTAATGCATCTAATAGATATGCCCCAGGTTCCAAATTGTTTGCTCTCTACCTGCGACCCTTTGGATCTCAATTCGAGTCGACTTGTAATCTCCGTTTATAAAATGTGGCAGTGTTTAAATAAATAAAACCGAGCTATCGGCAAGTAAACATCCGAAATGTTGACGCCTAGTCAAATATCGGACTGCAGAGCGTTAAATCTAGTTCCGCGGAGTGGCCAACAATTGTTAACTGACACAACAAACAGTTCTGGGAATTCGTCATCGCACAGTTCTCGGGGGCGGAATCCCGGCGGACTCACGCCCACATTCGTGCCACTAGGGGCGTGGGTAGGGGGCAAGGGACAAGGGACGAGAGGGAGTGGTGTTCGCTTTGATGTTGCACCGACCGACGCACGATTTCAGACGTCTGTTCACCTAATTATCACACTATTTGAGGCATCGTAAAAGCGAGACAGCCGAAGGTAACGAGTGGTGTGGGTGGTTTTTGGGTGGTGGTTCGGGCCAAATTCAAATGGAATGCAGACCGGGCCGAGCGTTTCATTTCGGTGCATTTGTCGTGCATATGGGGCGCATCATAAACCCATAAATGTGTGAAAGGCGAGCGGCGAGATCAAAGCGCTCCAGGAATTAAACTCCGCAAAATCGAGGGAAGCGGAAACAATGTTTTATATTTACACATAATTTCGGCTGATCTGAAAGGGAGTGGATTCCATGCACTTTGGAGCGCTTTAAATTTTTGTCTTTTATATGTAAATTAGCCAATACCTTATAAATAAATTATATATGGACATCTCGAATCTACACCCAGAAAAATTACTTTTATTTAAAAACTTTAAGGGAGAGACCTAAGGGAGCGACCTGTGAGCTATACGCTGTACACGTATTGTAGGGTGTATTATAAGGTTTTCGACGGCCTTATTTTATTTGCCTGAGTGGAGCGTTTGGTAGAGTGCTGGGCTGGAATGCTGATTGCCCGGGGCTCGCGTCCGAGTTGAGCCGCAACAATTGTGTTTTAAAAATGTGTGAGCATGTGTAAGATAATTTATTTAATAGTATACATTTAATTTGAATAATAATATTTACAGTGGTTATTATTTACATATTAAATTACAGAAGCCATGTAAAATTAATTCTGTGTTTCCTAAGCTCAACAAATAGTTCTTAAGATCTCATATTCCACTACATTTTAATTTTTATCGAAAAAAATAGGACTTCTACTTTAATCAAGAATTCTTATTCTCAAAAAACCGTTCTCAATATAGGAATTCTTCTTGTCTACTTTAGAGAAGAAAAGTACCAATATTAAGAACGTTGAGAATGGGGTTTCCCTCAGTGTATAACGATTTTCTGATCAGCATTTCTAAGCAGATGGATGTAGACATCAAGAATATATAAGCTTTCCTATGTCGCTAAATTTGATCTGAAATCAAGTACCCGCGCTTTATAAGTGTAGTCATTACTCAGAGTTCAAAATGTAAGAACTGATGTTGATCTGCTGCCATGAAGATCCGAATGATGGGCTTCGAAATACATTCTCTGCTGAATAAGCAAAATGCCCTAAAGCACTTATCTTGTTTTTCAGGGATTCCCCGGAAGTGACTCTCATTTGAGATTACATTAATCCCAGTGTACAAAGCAAATTAGCAGCAATTTACATCCGTTCTAATGGGGCACGGTGCATTTTAGGCGGGCGGTGGAGGAGCGAATTAGACAACAGTCCGGCGGGAAATGAAAAATCCCGACCACCGCCAGCTGCACTTGCACATGCAAACTAATAAATTTTATTGATGTGTCTATTTTCGGTTGCCCACCGCTTTTCCCAGCCCCCAGCCCGCTTCCCTCTCTCCGTTGCCTTCCGCGTCGAACGATCCAAAGAGCCCCGAAGTGCCTGCAACGGAAGCAATTTGTAGCTACAAGCTGTAATTTCTGCCCCCGCGCCCCGAACACTTTTCCGACCCACAGCCAACGCCTCTTCTGACATTCCTCGACCAAATAAAAAAGACGTCGATAATTCTTTAGCAACGGCGCGAAAATCGGGCAAATTTGCGCTGTCAGTGGTCGGATCCTAGCGGTGGGAACGGGGAAGGAAGCCTCGTTGGCTTTAGCAAAGCAATTGCTGCACATTTTATTTAACCCTTTTTATGGCCTCATTATGGCCCGAAAGGAAGAGCGGAGAGTGCAGACAAAATATATGTCTTTTCTACCGAATTGGGGTAGAATCGGGCCGCGGAAGGGGCTGGCTGAAAGCGGGTGCGAAATGTCTGGCGGAAATGAGGCTAGGAATCAAGCAAATAAATGTTTTATAAAATGTATCCAGCACACAGAGTAACAGCCAGAGTCGAAGAGGGGCACTGAGCGTCGTTCCCCAACAATTCTTGAGCCATTAAAATGAAATTTATCGTTCACAATGTTTTATGGTTTTCGAAATTTCGTGCAAAATGGAGTTACTTGGTAATTTGGACGGAAAATGAATGTTACCAAGGCATGGGTTCATATAAAATGTTACTTTGTCTCTTAATATTTCCCCAGATCTTTGGGCATTTAATAAATTACAGGATATATAAGTTACTATTTGCAGGCACTAGAATCAAGCTAATTTAGATTTTAAAATGGTTGAATGTCGGGTTTGTAATGTGATTTTATTGATGCCATGGTTTTGGAACTCAACATAACATCTAAGAAAATAGTATTGAATGAGTCAATAAAAAAATAGAATGGCAAAAAAGGTATGGTATCTGGATCAGGCAATATGTAGATAATAGTCAAAAACTTGAAACTCTTATAGTCAATGCCCTACACTGTAGATTTCTTTTAGGTTTAGAAAAAAAAATCTAGGGATCATTATTAACTATATATGTATGTATAATGGGTATTATTATTTCGTTGTATAGCCTGATCAGACATACAGTTAAAGCCTCACATTAAGGCTTCAGAGGCTTCTACGGAGCATGTATCAATTCGAATCAAATTGTTTTGCTTTAGCACTGGACCCCAGACCCCAAAACGTCGGTAAATCTCTTCAACTGCAATTCATATTCCCCACAGCGAGGTTACCCGTAGTGGCCCCCCAAAACGGGGTGGCGGGGGAAATTAATAGCGGCTAAAACTTTCAACTTCGCCGGGAGAGGAGCTGCAGCAGCATCGCCAGGAGCAGGAGCAGGAGCAGGAGCTCACTTACTCATTCATTCAGTTTAGCAGGGGCAACTTGTGGCCATAAATTTGTGCGCAGCGCAAAAGTGGAAAATACACCGAAAAATTGCAGAGGCAAGTCGGCCGTCGACCTGGCAACCCTGCTCCTCCTTACCCACCGCTACACAGCCCTGGGGTTTCAAGGAGAAGAGCCCTCCTTTGAAGCCTGCTCTCTTGGTGTGTGTGTGTGTGAGATATCTAGCGCACTTTCAGCGCGACGATAAATTTCCAAGGCAAAATGTGTAAATTATAAATACGAGCAATTATTTTAACTCTACTTAACAAATTACCATGCCGTAGCATATGGGGCAAAAGGTATAAATTACCGACTTTTACGACTTGCGGAAATTGTACGGCGACGACGGCGATGCAAGCGTGTTATGTATGGGTGCGTGCATGTGTGCGGAGTCTGCTTAATTGAGTGTGTAGGTGAGTACGCTTAATTGTGTGTGTGTGGCAGAGGCGTCGACGGCAGAGCCCCGTTCAAGGATCCCCGTTCCCGCTTCCGGTCCCTGCAACTTGCCCTCTCCTCACTTCGGGCTCACCTTTCCCCGCCCGCCTGCGGTGAAAAACTTTTCGAATCAACTTTTAAGCGGCGCAAATGACGTCGTGGCCATGTTACCGGCGAGCAGGGATCGGGCCAGGAGCTTCGAGGGGAGGTCTAGTCTAGTCAAGTGTGCCACGGTCTTGATGGGGAGTTAACCTCACTTGATGACTTGATAACTTGTGTTTTGGGAGGCAGCGTTCCCCTGCAAGGAAGTCGATGGTTTCCACTTAAGTGCTCTACGGAACGGAGATTTGAAAGTTTTTAGTGTACGGCCCTTGGTCAGTTTTAGGTTGATCTTTACATTATCATTCTCATAAGAATTTTACTAATCCAGGCAGATCCCTTTTCAAATTGTCAACCTTTTATGTCCCACAAGTAAGAAAGCTTCAGTCGACTGTGATCGAATGTGAGACACCTGGTAACTAAACGTTTGTGATTTACACTAAAAGGCAATAAAGTGATGACCCCATAAAGTATTTATATTCTTGATCAGCATCACCAGCGTTTTCGATCCAGCCATGTCCGTCTGTCTGTCTGTCTGTCTGTCTGTCTGTCTGTCTGTCTGCCCTTCTGTCCGTCTGTCGGTTTCTACGCGAACTAGTCTCTCAGTTTTTGAGCTATCGAGCTAAAATGTTCAGTATAGTCTTATTTCTTTGGCACGCAGTATATATGTCGGAACGGAAAATCGAACTACTATATCCTATAGCTGCCATAGAAATGATGGCGAAATTAATGAAAAAAAAATTGTAACTTCTCTGTTTTTAAACGTATTTCTATAAATTTTGAGACATAGCAATTTTTTATGGTTCTAGAATTACGGTTTTCATCTTTTTAAGATCGGACAACTATATCATATAGCTGCCATAGAAGCGATCGGTCGATTTATATGAAAGTGTATAATTCTACATGTAAAATGTAAAATGTACAAAATTCGATTTTTTTCAACATTACTAAAATGGTTCGATTTTCAATGATCCAATTGCAGACTGCAAGGGTATACCAACTTCGGTTTACCGAAGTTAGCTTTCTCTCTCGTTATTATATGATTTCACTAGCATTATTTGTTTTAATGATAATGAAAACTTATTAAAAATGTTTAATTACAGAACTCTGTGTATGACATAGTTGCTGTAAGTTTTATATGATGACCATCAGATTTATAGTCCAGCACACTACCCACAGAGGCAAATCAGACAACAGTATCGTAAACTCAAATTCACTTTGTGGTTACGTGTTCGTTTACCACAGGGTCAGTCCAAGAAGTACTGTATACACGAACTAGTTTGGGAGGTTGTTCAGGCAAGGCCAATAGACACCTCCAGTACTGCAGGGAATGTTATTACAAAATATAATAAAAAAAGGTTGAAAAGAGTTGAGAATAATTTGCATCTTTTTCCCATTTTTTTCAGTTTAATTGAGTATTGACACATCAGCTTGTTTTTAATTAATATAATCATTAAAGTTTCATTGACTTTAATGAAAGCGCCTTGGCCAAGTTGATTCAGCCAAAACACTTTGGGGTTCCCTCCCCTTCTCCACTGCGCACTGCTGTCTTGCATTTAAAATTCGCAGAACACGCCAGTCCATTAATCATTTTTGTAAGGAGCCAACGCAAAAACTTGATTTCATTTTATGAACAGGGATGGAGAGTGCTCCTTGCATGAAAACAAAATGAATATTTTCTCTACTTCTTACGCAACGCTGGACATAAGATTGATGTGACATTTGTGCTGGGCCCTCGAGAAATATGGCAGCTCTTGGCAAGCCCGCTCGGCTCAGCACCCTGCGTTCCCGCTCCTGGCAGCAATTGGCAATGAAAAATTCTAGCGCCAGCCAAAACGACATTTCAATTCGAAAAGTGCTCGACACTCTCCAGTCGAATGCCCCAAACCTCCTCCGCTGGCTGGCTGGCTGACTGGGTGACAGTGAGTGCGAGAAATATTGCTCCCGCAGCATATTCTGGGTTTTGGGTTAACTTGCCTTCGACTTTGGCACTGACTCTGTCTACAGCTCAGCCCGGGTCTCAGTTTTGGCCGACTCTTTTTGGATAACAGACATCCCGGCACGCCATCTATCATTTCGGCTTTAAGGGTTGTTGATGGCCGCCATAAATTATTTTTGCACGCGCCTCGCGTTCCGAACTACTGCGCCAAGAATATGTATTTTTGCGCAGTGTAGCGGGTGGGGCGGGCCGAAAGCAATTGCAGAGCGCATTTCATTTACATAACTTAAACATATTTATTTTCCCTTTTTCATGGTAATCGTTGCAGCTGTCCTAGCCAAGGGCGTCTTAAAAATAAAAGGCAGAAGCAGAAAAAATCAGGGAATTGTAAGAATTGAACCTAAGGATATGAAAGTTACTATTACTATCAGTATCAATATATTAAAATTATGGCATTGCCAATAAAATAAAATAAAAACGAGAAAGAAAGCTAACTTCAGAAAACCGAAGTTGGTATACCCTTGCAGTCTGCAATTGGATCATTGAAAATCGAACCATTTTAGTAATGTTGAAAAAAAATCAAATTTTGTAAATATTTTACATTTTACATGTAGAATGTTACATTTTCATATAAATCGACCGATCGCTTCTATGGCAGCTATATGATATAGTGGTCCGATCCTAATGAAATTAAAACCGTAATTCTAGAACCATAAAAAACTGCTATGTCTTAAAATTGAAAGAAATACGTTGAAAAACAGAGAAGTTAAGAGTTTTTTTTACATTTTTTGGCATCATTCCTATGGCAGCTATTGGATATAGTAGTCCGATTTCGGCCGTTATATACTGCGTGCTAAAGAAATAAGACTGTGCTGAAAATTTCATTTCCCGATAGCTCAAAAACTGAGAGACTAGTTCGCGTAGAAACGAACATACGGACTGACAGACGGACAGACAGACGGACAGGCAGACGGACAGACAGACGGACAGACGGACAGTCGGACAGACGCCTCCTTCACTGCGGTGCAAATATCATGGCAAAATTATAATACCCTCTGCAAGTGTATAATAAATAGTACCAATTAGTTTACCAAGTCTTTTTGGATTCTCAAGACTTAGCCCTTCATATAACTGTCAGTTATGTTCCTCACAATATGTACTTTTTGGAAGTGCCTTAAGGTGTTTTGTCGTCGTCAAAGGCATCAATCAAATAGGCATTAAAACATATTCCAGAGCCAATGCCCGAACTTGAGTCAAAACTCATTATTGTGGCATCGAGGCATTAATCAGCTGAACACCGACAAGTCGCCGGCCACCCCCGGATTTTTCTATTCTCTCGAAGCCCACGCTCTTGGGCCGGAATATTGTTGCGGTCAACAAAGTCCATGGCTTTATTAATTACTGCTCATTAGCGCTCCGAGCCCATCCATCAAAGTGACCGCAAGAGCGCTGGGGATATGTGTGCGCCCCATAAGTACTACATATATGCACATCGTGGCATGGGAGTGCGGGTAACACGATGACCCACAGATGCAGATAAAACATAATTTAGTGGCAGCCGAGTGCAGATAAGCCCTGTGGCTGCCGTCGCATTGACAAACTGCAGACAGGCGCCCATGGAGGAGGACACGGGGATCGGGATCGGGATCGGAATGGGAGGGGCACCCCTGGGCGTCTCGGAAACTTTGTCGCCATTGGACATTATCGCAATTTCTAATCGAAGGCCGACCAGCAGCAGCAGCAACAACAGCTCATGATTGAAATTCAAGTCTCGCCCCAACAACAGCAACATAATAAATGACCTGCGGCCCCAGCGGGAAATCCAAAAAAACAAAAAAAAAAAGGATCAAACAGGGAAAGGAAAGCGAAGAGCCGTAATCAGCACTTGTAACTGAAAACCCCTCGGGTCTGCAAGGGAGCGGAGGAGCCGTCCAGCGAGCATGTGTAAAGTTTCCAAAAGAGAGGACACACTAATTAGCGGCCATTGATCACTCGTGGCTGGCGCCTGGGTGTTACAACCGAATTTCTTGGGATGGAGTGCTCTCAACCCCAGAAGGAAGCTCACAGCGACTTTGAAAATACCCTAACAGAAAATGTTAAAATAGATTAAAAAGCATTTTTCATAGAATTACATAATTTTTTAAAAATTAATATTTCAAATGATCTAAACTAGATCTCTACTGCTAGTATTGGTCGCAAATTATAAGAGATTTGTAAGCTCTAATCGATGTCCCGACTCAGAAAACCACAACGTTGTTTTTGGCAAACCTGGTATTTTTTAAACTCGTTTTTTAAATTATTTCTGCTAAAATTAATACATTTTTTCAAATGCCCCAACAAAGCGATTTTTTTGTTTTCAAAAGTTTGTAATTAAGACATTTATACTCTAACCACATTCAATGGGCTTATGTATTTAAAATAGTAGCCATGAATTTCCCGTTCCCCCTAACTCAGCATAATAGAGCCATTTGACCCAGCGGGGGAGGAATGTGGTGCTGATAGCTCCATAGCTGACAACTTGAAGTTTTAATTGGGTCTCTTGTCTGACTGTTCTTCTGTTGGCGCCCCGTCACGCGGCGACTCTAATTAACCGCAGAAATATGTATAACATTGCCACAATTTCCAGAGAGCTCTGCCGCCCATCCAGACACAGCCACAACCGAACCGGCAGCTCATAAACATAATTCACTGACGAAAATTCAATTGGCCAAAGCTTAGGCACTCGACTTCGCTCTGGTCTTGGGCTTGGACTCTGGCACGGAGCGGTCAAAGTGCCATAAATAAATTAAACCCATTTAACATGCGTCATAAATTTATAAACAATATACCCAAAGCTAATTAGCCGACACGAAAATTACTACGAACGTGGCCAAAGTCGAGGGATTGAGTGGGAGAATCAAAGGCGAGAAGCGGCTCTATTGTTTCCCTGAGCCAAGTGCAAGTAGTCCCAATTGCGGTTTAGTATTGCATACTTTGGGGCGTTCGGACTGGTTTAACAGTGGGCTAAATCCATTTAAATCGATACTACTTTATTTTTCGAAATTATCAAATTAAATTATTAAGTATCCAAAAAACAGAGTAAAAACAATCCGCCTAATTTTCTAAAATTACTGATTAACTTTCTTAAGATAATTCAAGTATTATATGTATGATGATGAAATACAACTTAAAATAAGTTGTACATTTTTGTAAAGGGTTTTCGAAGTCCAGCTTTTTAGAAATATATTTATATATATCTTTTGATCTTTCAACCACTGTTCTAACCAAAGTCGAAGGGAAACCCAGAAATGTTTTTTTGTTTTTCAGCAACTGAGAAAAGCCACAACGACCACTGTCGTCCGTTAGCCATTCGGTTTGGCTGTCTTTCTTTTTTGGCTGTTTGGCTGGTCGCTTGGCTTACTTGGTTCATAAATAAAATGAATTCATACTCAACCCGACAGCCATAAATAATAAAGTCCACAGCACCACCCCACACCCACACCTACACCCACAACCACATCACCCACTTCAATTCCAAGTCTGGTCAGATGCGGCTGTTTTTGTTGCCGCTCTTGCTGCTGGTTTCGGCCAAGTCAATTTCCACAAAGGCAACACTTTCTGCTCTGCGAATTTTAAGATTTACGCTGACACTTGACAAGGGGCAGGGACCTGGTAACGGGGGGCATTAGGGGATGGAGGAGCTGGAGACGGGTGGCCTGATAGCTGGAGCTCAGCTGATTGTAATTTTCTGTGCTCTATATGTCATTTTCTATGATCTATATGAATATATGGTGTTAGTTACGAACGGCTGCTGCTTGTTGGCTACCGTTTTGTCTCTGGTTAAAGGAGGAAATATGAAAAGAAAAAAATATAATCAAACGCTGAAATTATGTATTGAAGTAGCATTTTCTGTAAGATTTGACACGCTGACATTGGGTTGACACCACGAAAATCAAATTTTAACATGAATTAACCGAATTATAAATTCACTCCTTCATCGCAGTGAAACACTCGAACTCCCCATGGACTCCGCTTTGTGGGGGCGCAGGCAGTCTGCCTCCCATTAACATAACTCAATGCATTTGTCGACGGACGGGCAGCCCTTTTCGGCTGCTCAACAACCCCTTCCCGCTCCTCAGTCTGTGTCAGGTCGTAAACATTTGCTTTCTTTGGTTTTTAATTGGATTTTATTATGCCAAGCCGAAAGTTAGCTGTCTGATATATTTATGATTATTATGTTTGTGCCGTGTCTCTTGCCGTATATTTAATTTTGTTCGCTTTTGTTTTATGGTTCCAGGGCAACCGAAGCAGCCAAGTAGATCTTTGGAAAGAGTTGAAAAATGAAGGGGAGTCAGTAAGAATTAGGTATATTATATTATTTAATTTCTCTAATCCCAAAACTGCTAAAAGATACATTTCTTTATAATTTTTACTTTATAATTTCAAGTGCATTTGAATTATTTTTTATGTAATTAAATTTGTTCGAATTATTGTGGAAATTGTCGTAAACACTCATCTTGAAATTTGTCCTTAAATTTCCCTTTAGCGAAAGGATTTCCAGCCCTGGACCTGTGCCCATTTTTGTTAATTGCCTGGATGAACAACTAATTTGAAGGCAATTCAAAAGGGCAGCCGGCAAAACAGATCGAAATTTATATGCATGCGATGGCGGTGCCGCTGCATGTGTAACGGCACTTAGGGAACTTCAGCCCCAACCGCCCGGCCATCGGAACCTCGGAAAAGATAAAACGTGGCGCTCACACAATCCCCCAGCGAAAGGGACCCAGCGGGGTTGCAGAGGGACCGATCCGACCATACATACATTTAAATTTATGCGGTTTTCGACTGACGACTATGCGGGGGTGTCTGTGATGTTGCCTTTTGTGCAGTCAACAATTTTCATGCTTGAGCGATTGCCACGGAAAGCGGAGAGCCAGAGCGAGAGCAACGGAGGCAGGGCAGCGGACATAATTAGTTGAAACGGAAGCTAATTTATGTTTTGGCAGTTATGTTTAAATTAATGTTACAAAAATTAAATGCTCATAAATAAAACAGAATTTATGGCCGCCCCCGAGTGCGTGGGCTTGCCGAGGGGACACAGAAGCGGCTAGCGGGGTGCTCAAGGACCGAGGAGACAGTCATTCGAAATCTCCCTAATGTGCGCGAAGCAATTTGTTCGAATGGTCTTCGGTCGCAGAGAATAGAATTCCAACAACGTGTTTAGAGTCCATTAATGGCCTCGAAACGCACTTAATGCCAACTGACACTAAAAGTGACAAGAAGATAGGGCTCGAGGCGATAAATCGGAGGCTGGGGATATACGGAGTCGATTGTACGCCCTAACTGTTTTGTGAGTGATATTTGTCATCGAAAGAAATTCGAGTTTCAAGATTTCATATCTCGAAAGAGAAGATCACATTTGATCCAAATCACAATATGAGTTCAAAGTCACACACAAGAGGGGAGAAATAAGCTTTCCCCCTTCTGGCCATCTAACATTAGCACAGCCAATAATTACGCGAGAGTGCACCAGATAATTCTAAAGTCTGGATTCTGGGTCACGCATGTTTAAATAGACGCTAATGTTGGGATAAGATCGTATATCACAGTTTACTGATGATATCGATAGAAACTCGTCTGGACAACCCGCTATACAATAACGATCTTGGAATATAATCGAATCTAGATTTACGTATGAGAAATAAGGCCGATTATGACCTCGAGTTAGCTAGAACCATAAAGCTAGCAATATAATTCGATTAATTATTAAAAGAAAACTGTTTTTCAAAAGTTAAAGTTCTTGTGTTTCGACAAAATGAATGACAGTTGGTCTAAAAAATATAATTTGAGAATCATCGGTAAATACCATATAACACGAAGGAATGTCAGACTTTGTACATAAGTATTTTGGACTAATCGCTCTACATTGTATTACCAAGATGAGTAAATGGAAGTTTTCTCTGGGAAAACTAAAGGAAATATTTGCCTAAAATCAAAACTACTTAATCATCTACAAACAAACAGCTATGGTATATGGAATTTGAAATGTGTTGCGAAAATTCTCCCTAGTGTTTGGACTCCAAGCTTTGGAATTTAAAATGATTTGACACAACACAACATGGCTGCGAACTCATCAACTTTTGGCATTCCATGACGAGAGAACACAAAATCATTTACCGAAATACAAATTTCCCAATTCAAGTCAGACATCAAAATGCCTTTTTCAGCCTCCAAACTCACAGGAATCTAGCCGTAGTTTGAATGTATTTTTGTGTATGAGGAGGAAAACCTTTCAAATTTTGAAACGCAATATGTCAATTACTTTCAACAAGGCTGCCAACTGTGTCCAGCGCACACACAGCAGGCACACGTATCGGATGAATGAAAAATGAATTTAATTGCCCTATGTTGGGTGTCAACATTTTTGAAATGGGTTCGCATTTGTATCGGCGAGCGAAAAGAACATTCGGGGCCAGATATAACTTTTTGGGTCTTGCGAGAGCTGGCAGCGTTTTTATGACAGTAACAGCAGTAAAGCGTTGACCCCTGGCCCCCTGTTGACCCACATCAGCCGCTCCCGGAAAGTATTTTCGTATGAATGGCCAACATTCTTTGTGCGAATCGGATTCGGTCAATTTCAAAAAAGGCCAACACACTCGGTCCCGTCTGCCGCCAGTGTGCAGGCGAATGCGAGCTCGGACTAGGGATTCGGACTCTGACTCGGACTCGGACTCGGACTTGGATTCCAATTGCGGGCCAAAGTCAAAGTCGCTCGTCCTGTCTGTTGCAGGCGAAACCACAAAGAGCAACATAATGAAAAGTGTTTGGTCATTTATTGTTTAAATGTCTGACAGCATGTTGACAGCCAAATGCCAAAGTAAGTTGTCAGTGGCACCGCCAGTGGGGCAGAAAAGGAACAGGATCGGACTGCTGGCCTGACCACGAGACGGGCCGATGTCTGGCCGAGTCAGTTGGACTGAAGGAGGGCGGGATGCCGATCCCCAATCCTCTGGATTGCCGGTTGCAGAAAACTTTCGCAGCGGTTTCGCCTTCATCTTCTGGCAGTGCGAAGTGCAGGCGACATTAGCTTTGATGTTCTCACTTGATTGACTGGCGGCCGGAGTCTGCGGCCGCCTCCGCCCCCGCCTATGAACTCGAAATGTTTCGGAAGGGTCGTCTGGCTCGGATCGACCTCGGTTAATTAAACTGGCAATCGAATGCACATTACGAATGCCACAGAATGGAAAATACTCAGCGCGGCAGAATGAATTCACAGTATATAAGCATGATTACCATGTAGCTTTGCTTGTTGATTAAACACACTTTTTACAGCAAAGAGAAGGATCCCCACTTGTCCATTTGGGGAAGATTTTTATTTTTTATAATGTTACTTGCTGATAATATATCGAATTTATCAACTCGGATATCTGTTCTTATAATCTAGTGTCCTTTGTTGTAAACATTTCAGTTGCGTAACCATTTCCCTTGGAATTTTAAGTTGATAAGAATTAATAATGCAGTTAAATGCAAGGGGGCAGCCGAAAAAGCTTTCTAAAAATACCAAAGCAAGCGCATGGGCAATTATTTAATGACAAATGCTACATTAATAGGCATACAAAGTGATAAAAAAACATCTGCCATGACTTTATTTTATTGTGACAAAAAGCGAAACATTTAGCTATTTTTTGGCATTATAAATTGTGCTCAGATTGATTTTGGGCTATATTTCGCTTTCAAAATAATCACAAAACACTAGCGCGGCACAGACAGAAGTCACTTTCCCGAAAACTAACTGCACACACCTCTTTCAACCAAGCGTGAAAGAAGATTTCGATACCGTTAATTTTAAAATATTTAATAGTTTTTTTTCATTTAAATTTTAATAATAAGACGTTCATACGATGTACTTAAATGATTTTTAATATACTCAAAATATTTGTTTATTTTCCGTATTAATGATCAAATAAAAACACCTCTTAACGAGGTGAGATTAAAGTGACGATGGCACATTCAACTCCAAAAATTTCTGATACCAAATTTTGTGACGATTAATAGTTATTTAAACAAAAATATTTAAAAAGTTTTTAATTA
>VNJO01002628.1:0-47567 GCA_008042535.1 Drosophila tani | reverse complement strand
AAGCTTGTTGGTAAAAATACACCCAGTAGTGAATATTCCTATATTTTAATATTATTTTTCAAAAACAATTAGTATCTTTTTCCCTCAGTGCCTGCGGATTTCGTTATTCGCTTCCATTTTTTGCCCGCTTTTGTTGCAAGTTGTCATTTTTCGTATTTGGTAATTGGTTGCTGCTTTGTCACACCGAGCGAGCCACATGCAAAATGGCATTCCTATCACATACGAGCCGCAATCCACTCTGCGCCGCTCTTGGCACCTCCAAGCGAGGGCCCCCAAGCCCCCGCGACCTCTGACCCCTGACCCCTGGAGCAATAGCCGTGTGGCGGGCACCTTTGTTGCGGTGCTGCTGCCGCTGGTGCTGCCAGAGCAACTACGTGCTCTTTTCATTTGTTTTTATTATTATTAAACAACTCTTGTTGTTCCCGTTGTTCGTTTTCTGTTGTCTCTGTTGTTGTCCGTTGTCCAATGTTGCCTGTTGTTTGCTGTTATTTGTTGTGCGGCAACTCCACCACGTGTCATAAAAGTTTACAGACACAAAACACACCCACACCTACCTACCCATATTCGGTGGAAGGATATAGCACACACGGACGTGTGATAAGTCCGAGGTCCTCCCCAAACCCAATACCAATCGCAATTGCAATATGTCGCGCTTTTTACGACCACACACGAATCACCGGTCTCTGATCTAAATTAAGTTGATTCAATCAAGATTTGCGTGTGTTTCTGTTCCTGTTCCTGTTACTGGTTACTGGTTGCCGGTCAATGGATTTGTTTAATGTCCACCGTTGAATCGAGAGGGCGAAAAAAAGATGAGACAAACTCAATATGGCACGTGAAGCAATTGCTTTCGGAAGGGCGTTCAATTGCCGCAATCCTGGCCAGCACTTAATGGGTTTCTGCCCAAAACAATACAATGATCAGAATGTCACGAAATGGGTTATAGGTATAAGGGAAAAAATTGCCAAGGCTTGCAATATGCTGATGCGTAGGAAAAAATAATGAAATCCCCAATGTTAAAAGTCTTTGATAGCAGGGTTTCCACAAAGATCATTATTACTCTAAGATGCCGAACGGTCATACATTTGTTTTGCAATATGCAAGCTATTTTTTTGTAAGCGACAAATTTACGCAACGAATGGTGTGCATAAAATTCGTATAGCGTTGCTTATCTTCATATTCTAATGTCTTTAATTTTAATATGATAAAAGTTAATAAGCTTTCTTTCAAAAGTAATTTTATTTAATATTTAAAACCTTCAAATTAAAATGTGGTTTCTGATTTTTGTATATGAAGCTTTCTTAATATATTTATTAATATTTTATGGCAAACATTTCCCATTTACTGGCCTACCCAGAGCCTTGAAGGTATTCCCTGCAACAATTGAATAATCATTATGTTCGTCCTTCTCCCTCTCATAACCCCACACTCCAAAAGGAGCTTATCTGCTGTGTTAAAAACAACACACATCTCACGTGTGTGTGTGTTTGTGTATCCCCTTCACAGCAACACACACGCGTTCTTAATCCGCCAGAGCCGAAAGCTCTTTGGAAATATCCACACCGAATTATGTTGTCCAGTGTGTACGGACGGTCATAAATTTTACGAGCACGATGACCAGAGAACTCTCTGTTTGTTTGTTTTCGCCAAACGAAAAATCTAAGAACCAAGAGAGAAGTGAGTGGGATAGAAGTACATAAAACTGACGTAATTTCGAAATTTTATTTCTGTAAAATCTGACAGTAATTTCATTTAAATGAGAACGGCACACGCCGTTCCCCAGCCAACCCAGGCGGCTTTATCTACGGCGAGAGAATGGGGATATCCCCCGCAGATGGAATCGCAGTTGGACAGGAACGTTTATCCCTGTCAGGTATTAAATCTCTCTTCCCGTCTCTGCCTTGGCGTCGTCGTCCAGTGGACAGTGATTCCGCTCTGTTGTTTGGCTCGTACTTTGTTATTAACTCATTTCCGTTATGCCATAAATATGCGAACACGACAGGCCCGGGCGGCAATTAAAACAATTGCAAGTTAAAATTTACGGCAGTCTCAGCGGCTGCTCAGGCTTTCGCCCGACTCCTCCTCCTCCGACTTGGACTCCTACTCTGCTGACTCGTAAAACCAATAACATGGAATTTAAGTACGGCTCCTCCAATACTCCGGACTCCAGGTGGGTCACAGATGCCAGTAAGGGGTTAGTACCTATGGCTAGACCCCATTCGGGGAACTATACTGCATTTTTCCAAGTGTTTCCGTTTAGGAAAAACACGGTGGCCAGCAATCGCAGGATGAGGATGTGCAGAAAAGTGAAAGGCAGCTAGCTAATTTATTGGCCATTAACTTTATTACCTAATAATAATAAAAGTATTCTCGAAGATGCGCAGTTTATTTTTTATAATATATATTTTCATGTTAAATGTTTAAGTTTCCTTTTTTAAGCCTTAAAAACTTTATACCTAAGTTCGAGGTATTGAATTCATTTAGAATAATTTCCTGTTCGCTTGCAAGGCTACTATTGAGTTATAAGCAAGCTATTAATAAAATCCATATCGCTATATTTTCACAAAATTTAACTACTTAACTTAAGTTGCCTTAATCAGGTTCCCGCCATCAAACGAGATCATTTTCCAGCCTGGAGATCTTAAGAGATTATGGTCGTTGAGGCAAGTGGCAGGCTTAGCCGTTCTTGGCCATTATCTTATCCCATTTCCAGGCGGATCACTGGCCCCGGCTACTGTATCGGCCAGAGATTCGGCTCGATTCGATTCGATTTGATTCGATTCGATTCCCCGCCCCGGCGGAGGCTGGCTAATCCTGTAAACAGTAACTGTAATAAATTCCTGCACCTTAACCAATTCCCACTGTAGCCAGGCCATAAAAGAGGCGAAAATAACAATAAAATTGAAATGAGTGAATTGGCGATGCTGCCGGCCGGCTCTCTCTTGCACATCTCAAATACTTAAAAGGCGACAAGACAAGCCTGACACTAAGAATTGAGATTCCTTGGCTTAATTATCAACGCATAATGTTTTTGGGTGATTTCATCTGCATATTTCCAGCCCCGAGCTCCGAGTCCCCAAGACCAGAGCCCATAGCCCGAGGGAGTGGGCACTGCGCTGCGGTGCCAATCTTAACAAAAACGACGGCGACATTGTGTAAACATTGTGAGAGACCTGAAATTTATGTACAATCCCAGCCGAATGGAGACCGAACCGAGCAGAACCAAACGGATCGAATCGAAGGCCGGCCAAACTCCAAGCCGGACCAGATCTCGGGGTACCAGGGTACACCAGGGTCCCGGATCCCCGGACCTCCTTTGCAGGTGAGAAGTGTCCATCTTAATCGAAGCAATAAATACACTTAATGAATTTCCTGCACTCGAACGGAGGAAGGCAGCGTTCCGATCCGAGCCCAGAGCCTCAGTTTCAGTCTCGGTCTCTGTCTCCGTCGCTGTCCACGTCTGAAATCCACATTCTATTGGTCATACAATGGTCCGAGGGCTGCACTTGGACAAAAACTGTACTTAAATCAAGTTGAAGACATTAATTTTATTTCAAATTTGTAAAAATATTTGTATTAGAATTAATTAATTGTGTTTGAAAATTATTTATTTGCAGAATAAAGGAATTATATTTTGTTGCGCTAAAAAATTAGTTGGGAATTATAGCGACTTCCAGAGAGAAACTATTCCTTAAAAAAGAAGATAAATAAAAGAAGAGGTAAATAAATAAAACAGAAAGAACAGTAAAATTAACTTAAAGAAAAATGTATTATAAAACTCTAACATTATGAGTTTTAAGTTATAGTACAAAAATTACTTGGGAATTATAGCGATGTACAGAGATCCCTTTCTTGAATTTTTCTTTAATAATTAGGTAAAACGTTAGATGAGGATAGAGCAGATAGAATAGTTAAATAAGTCTAAAGAATATGAAATTACTTTGATGCTATCCAAAATAATTGTTGGGAATTATACCGACCCGCAGGAATATATTTTTCTTGTAAAATAAGATATTTAGAACGGCCAAAAAAAGTAGAATAAACATGAAGATACATTCAGATTGATGCATTTAATAATCCTACCTCAAATTTGATTTACTTTCTTGAACGCTGATGTATTAATTTTTGTTCAGTGTGAAAGTGTTGTTATTGAACATTGCGTGGCATTTTCGCACCCATCGAGAATGACTTTGCATCGCGTACAGCCTAAGATTCAGAGACGCAGTCGCAAACGCAGACTCTGGGCGAACAATTTCGCCTGGCGATCGTCGTCGTCCAAAGTGTCATTAAAGTCCTTTAATTTATAGCAGAAAATCAAGTAAGAAACATGCAACGACTCGGGCCATTTGGATCTTTGGTCTTTGGTCATGGTCTTCGGCTCTGTGTTCCTGTCTGGGCATGGGATCGAGACCTGGATCAGGCCCTGGTCCCATTCCCACTTCGATTCCCATTGCCATTGCCAGTGCCAGTTCCATCTTGCAACGGTTGTTTGTTACTCAGTGGAAATGGAAATGGCAAAGAATCGAATTTTGCTTTTAGCGCGGCCTGTTTTTTAAGTTTTTACGAGAGAGAGAGCGAGCGAGAATGCAAAGGCAAAGTCTTGTCGTTTTCACCCGAACATATGGCTTAAATAACCGCATATATATATATATACATATATCCTAACATCAGGGCCCAGTTCTCATCTCAACTAAAAGGTGTCGCCCGGGGTTTGACGTTTTGGTGCGGAAGTCGCTAGCGGCAATGGGACATGTTAATGGCCATGGCCAAGGCCCTCAAGTTTATAAGTTATACATAAATTAATACGCCCCAGGGCCCGGGGCCTAGCAATTGGCCATTCGAGGATCGGTCTGGGGCGTAACGGGTTCGCTCCCAGGGCCATTAAGACCACGCTGCCAGCTGTTGCCTGCCGTCCCTTCTCAAAACAGTTTATAGCTTCTGGGCAAAGCAACCTTCTGGGATCGTTGTGGCGTTGGGTAAAAGTGAAGAGAAGTGAAGTTCTGGTTGTGCCCCTTCCTTCCACCTTTCACTGAGTATATCATTAAATGGACCTATCCTAACCTGGCCTAACCCAATCCTATCGCATCGATCGGACATCGATATTGGGGTTAAAAGTCACTTAAAATCTGTTGGTTTCCTTAATGGTTTTTTGATGAAAGATCCTTATCTTAATGAGATCCTTTACAGGCAGGATTATGGGGTTTTCCAATGAAGCTTTAATTGGTTAAAGGAAACCATATAAGCAGATGTTAAAGATATTAAAGGGTTGGGCATTCCAAAAATTGATCTCAATTATGTGTAAACATCTTGGGTTAAAAGGGAAAGTTCTTTAGGTTTACATTTTATAAAGGGAATTTCTGAGCAAAGAGAAATGATAAAATTGAAACCTTAGACTATGTTTATGAAATGAATAAAGACCTTATCCGAATAAAATTATTTTATATATATTATAAGGTTCATTTCTAAATATGCTCCAAAATTCCTTTTTAAGTTCCATATAATGTGAATAAAAAATATCTCAATATCTATTGTGTAAATAAATCTTTTCTTTAATTTCTAAGTACCCCTAAGCACTTTTCAATTAGATGGTAAGAATAATCCCCAGAACTGCTTAAAAATCACTTTATTTATAGAGTTTACTTAGAATTTAATCCGTCAATATTAACAGTAATCTATCGTATTCCTAAGTTCTCAATTTCTTCTTCCCACGCGCTATAATACCAAACAGATTTCATAAAAAAAAGAGACATAGCCCCCTTAAAAGAATTCCCTCGTGTAAGTGATATCTCCCAGACCCCTTTTTCGTGGTTTTCCGCCCATTAGCTGCCTTATTATAAACACATTTTTTCGATCTCTTAAGCATTTGATTTGTCGCAAACTAAACACAATATATAAACAAAGCAACTAGGCACATTTCCCACCATAAATTCTCAGGGCAAACTACTCAACGCATCCCCCAAAAACAAAGAGACATCTTCTTCCCCCAAAACCTAACAAATAGAAATAAGAAAAATAAACAAATTGAATGCTGCCTGCCTCACTGAACAAATTTGTGACCTCTGCAAATGTGGTTCGCTTAAAAAAAATAATGGGAAGGGAAACAAAAAATAAAACGAAATCCGAGAGGAATTCCCTGCGATGACGGCTGACAGCTGTTCGAGGAGGAGGAGAAGGAGGCGGAGGCGAAGGTGGGCTCTTTTGGGGCCCCGCCGAAACACGGCTTGTTAAATTCTAATTATTGTAATTAATTACCCGAGAGTCAGGGCCGGGCAAACAATGACCAGTCAATAATAAAAATGATATTAATTGATTGAATTATGGAGCGTGCACTGAGTTGCGCAAAATCCCCACACACACAATACACACACCCGACGAATGGACAGTTGTGGAAAACAATTTGTGGCCAACTTTGGTTGCGGCAACTTTTCAACGCTCGCCTGGGAATATTTATGAATGCCACAATCGGAGACCGGAGACAGGAGACCGCGAGGAGACCTACAAGCCGAGGCTCTCCGCTTCAGACATTTATCCCAAAAAAAGAGTAAAACACAAACGTGCGACGCCCAAAAATAGACATTGGAAACATGCTATGTCCCCCGTATCGGTGCTGGATATTATTATTGAATGGAGGAGACTACTCCCTCCTTGGATCCCTCCCCTGACTTCAAGTGTTTCGTAAGCGCTTGCTTATTTTTGGCACACGAAAAGGAAAAGTGTAGACAAGGCGACGTTTTTATGGTAAATGATTTATGCCACCAGCGGGCGCAGCGTCAAGGTAATTGAGTGGGAAACGCTGGCCGGGAGAACCCCTTATCCATCCCCGATTTGGAATATACACACTATATATAAGGAGGGTATAAGGAGGGCAGCCATGTTGTTAGCTGCTTCAAAGACATCGCGAACGACTCGCAGCAAGTGTAATTAATGCTGTGAATTTTGCATATTAAAAGACCAACTTCTGCCATCATTCAGCCGCCAAGCGTATCGAGTCGAGTGTTTATTTTACCCTTCATTAAAAGGTAGAACCACTTATGGGGAAGATCTGGTAAAGAGTCATTAATAAACCAATTTAAAGTCGAATGAAAAATATAAACCAATTTTAAATCGAAAGGAAATTAAAACACATAAAAACTAGACTTGCTATCGAAATTTAATCTAATAGAATTATCTCTTATTTAATTAATTTTTTTATTTCCGAAAATACTTACTTAAAGGCCCCCTCTTAACCCGACACCTGGAGCAACTAGTTCGCACATATCTGTCATGTGATTTACAGCCTCGTAAACAACTCAAAGCAAACTCAAAGCAGACTCAAAGCACCCGGCGACAATCCAGGAGGAATCTCCCCTCGCAGCGCCGCCCTATATGGATCAGATCTAGAGGGTATAGGCAGTTCGGTTGCCCATCACCGGCCGTAGATTTCATCCATCGTGTTGTGTTTGTTTTATATGGCCACAACTGCAGCTGATCCTCATAAAAAGCCGCGACACCAAATCCTCGTGGCGTGGCAAACGATCCGTGGACTCCTCTTCTTCCTACGATCCACGTTGCATGCAATCCAGAAACACACACACGCCTCTGCAGTGCAGGCCGATTCGGCTTTTTTCCGGCTAGATTAAGTCTTTTAATTAATATATATATATTTTATTTAATTCCTTAAAAATACATAAGAGCTCAAAAATTGTAAGATTCTGAGCCTTAAAACAATCTTGACCTGCCTGCAGCCTATAAATAAATAATATTAACGCAAAAACTTGATAGGTCCATGTGAGGCTCTACGCGGAGGAATTTTATTTTATATATGATGCATTGATATATCATTAATTAAACTCTTTCATTCTAAAGGTTTGGGAATCTTGACACAACAAACTTGCCCCCTATCGCAGATTTCTGATCTAAACATCAATCGTTCGTCTTTTAAGGGGTTGCCGCATAGAACTCCGGGACTACTGCAGACTCCGTAACCACCTAGGGACTTAAATTAATAACATTTTTCTAACCAAAGTCGAATTAACTTTATTACTTACAACTTTTGCCCAAGGTTTCGGAGGTGGAGAAGTCGCATAAAGCTACAAGCGACATCAAGAACAAAAGTGCTGTTGGCAGGTTCATGATTTCTTTAAAATTAAAACTAATAATGCCTGAAAACAAGGCTCGTTACTATTGCTCCCCATTTAATTCATTTGCCACACATAAGTGGAAAATTATTTCAGTTTTACTCATTAAGAGAAACATGACGCTAACGTCTACATTTTCGCTTAAGTTAAATTGTCAACTATTTCCACTTAAAAAGCTTCATAAATACTTTGGTTTTATTTATTGAAAGCGTGAAATTAAGACGCATTTGTGCCTTATTTATTTCAAGTTATTTTGCTATGGCTTTCAGGAAGACAACACCATTCGCCAGGCCCACATAGTTGTGATTTAAACACCTTGGTTCGCCTGAGGAGGCAACGCATTTTGGGACTGCAAACTCCGCGTCCACCTATTGATTATTGAATTTATATAAATTTTATTACATTTAATATTTAATTTAAGTATCAGGTATACTTACACATTCCATTACTTCTGACATGTGTATTTAAACCATTGGAAAATCCAAATAACAATAATAGAGCTGCAATGCTCAATAATTTAACAACCAGCTGCATGGGGCTTCTACTTAAACGAAAAATAACAAAAGCTGTCGTTTACCAGTTTCTGGTGATTTTCAACGCATCAACTTAACATTAACCAAGTAAGAAAGCTACAGTTCAGAGTAAGAACGACTGTGACACACCCGGTAGCGCGTATTTTAAAATAACCATATTAGCTCTTGTTAATAATAGTACAACAATATACAAATTTTAAAAATAACTCATATATATAATATATATTCATCGCCCAAGCTTAAAACCACGGTTCGTGACACGACTAACCATCTGAGTGCGAGTGATGGTGATGGAGACAGAACATCTTAATTGTCTAATACCTCCCATGTTCATCCAATTGTGCTCAAATAATTCATAATTACATAATCCATCTTAAAGATTATTAAGTAATAAAAGAAAAATAATAAGAAAAGTAATTATGTATTTTATTCACCTCTTGGATTTTACTTAATCAGATCGTCCTGATTTTTGGTATAGCTCCCTGGCATCTCTGGCAAACACAGTCACTCACCAACACTCGGGGAACCGCCAAACGTGTCAAGTTAGTCGCTGCTGCTGCTGGAGGGGAAAACCCGAGGAAAACCGGGGAAAATCGAGGGAAAAAGGGGGGCGACGCACAGACAGCCGAAAGACGAGAATTTATTACGGAAACTTCATTGACAATTGTCACTGCAAGCTGACGGCGGGATCGCTGCCTGAGGCTCTGCCTCCGTTAGCGTCGCAGTCGCAGTCGTTAACTAAGTGCGTTGCGGTGTCGGGGATTTGTTGTGATTGCTGTGTGTTTGTTGTATGTTGTTGGCCGCACATCGCATCCCAAAAATAAGCAGCAACATGTGCGATGTGCGATGGGCGATGTGCGCGAGTGGGTCCAAATACTTGTCCAAAGCAGCCGCCGCCGCCGAGGCTGTGGCTGTGGCAGCTTATGGAAATCATATGGCGAAATGTCAACGAAAAACAAATACCGTAACCGACAAGAAAAATACACACGGCATGTATAACATATATGGCGTGGATTTTTTCAAAGGAATTCGCGCTTAGCATTTCCAATTTATTTGTTTTTTTTTTTCGTATTTTGAGTGGGCGTGGTATATGTCTTAGGAGGTGATTTATTTGGCGATTAGTGGAATTATTAGCAAAGGCAATTATGAAGTTTCTTCTAAGATTAATGCAGTCTTTATAGATTTGATAACCTCTGTGATCTTTATGATATTGTGCAGATAATTGAGTTACGGGACTTAAATTAATTGAATTAAAACTCGATTTTAGTAAGTTAATATTATGATTAACAATTATACAAAGCTTTATTTTATGTACAATTATTATGCCTGTTCTTCTTATAGAAAAACTTAAGAATTGTACTCCTATTAATATTCCTTAACAGACTTTACAACTTCCGAGTGATCATATAACTAAATTGATTCGAATTTTCGAGTTTATTTCAGCGCCCATCTGCTGCCACTAAACATTCCCCTAATCCCTTCGGCGAGAAAGATCTTTCTCGCGCTTTCTCTTCGCCCTCATCAGCTCGAATAAGTAAATGTGTTTATAATTCCGAAAAGAGAAGAAGAATCATGCGAGTCTTTCTCCTTGGATGCCGGCAGCGTCATGCGATATTAAGTGAAGCACTTTGTCAACTCCCGACGAGCGGGCAGGAAGGGGAATCCCCCTGATGTCCTCCCTAGCGGAGCACCGGATGTTGTTCGGTAATTATTTAGTGCTCGCTGCTCGCTGCTCGCCTTGGCATTGGCGTTTGATGTGCTTGCTTTGCTTTTTTTGATACATATATATTTATAACAACAAATTGCTGAAGCGCGTCCAGCAAGAACAACAAACAATGCGACAACATGAGAACAACAAATAAACAAAGACATCATCAATAAAAAGCAACAGACGAGGAGAAGCCAACACAAACACACAGAGTCGAAGTTTTGGGCCTCCAACTCCAACCTCCATCCCCCCCAATAACTCGGCCATAACTCCAGAGCTGCAGAACTCCGAAACTCTACAACTCCCACTCCCCCCGGAAGGCAAAGACATTAACTTTCAATTGGAGAGCGAGATGGGGAATGTTGATGGGATTATAAGTGATTTTCATCAAAAATGCAGCGCACGACAGGAACAGATATAGATTCTATGGGGTTAAATATATGTGAGGAGGTACTGAAAAAAAATTGTGAACACATATTATTATATTAGTAAAATAATAGAAGCCAAAAATAATAAATAAAAGTCAACTAGCCTTAAAATCGTACATATAGAGACTTATATAGAAAAACGGACAAACAAACAGATGGACAGACGAACGGACGGACAAACGGCTTGAAAATTTTAAACCTAGGGGGAATAACAATTTAATTTAATAAAATAAGCAATAGATTCTTTATAGAATTAATATAAGTAAGGAGTATTTCCTTCAGGTCTGCAGCTTTGAAAACGTTAATTTACGAACTAACGGACAGACGAGCAGACGGACATAGCTATCATATAAGAAACGGGTATAAAAACTAAAATTAATTACATTTGCTATGGAAATAGGCTACTTCTTTTATAAATTTAATAATTAAATTAATGTATCCTGGATTTAAAAAGGGTTTTGTATACATATATAAATTAAAATCTTAAGAAATTAATTTTTACACTAATTAAAAACAAATATTAATTAGGTTACTAACAATAAAATTAGATTTTTTTTTTTTTACAGTCATAAATCACACATTACCTACCACACCTTTCTCTCAGTGAGCTCACGGGATATGGCCTTGTTAAAAGTTGCCGAAGACAAGCGACGTGATAACTCAAAGCGAGACATCAATCGATTCGTCACCGTCGCGGGCAATCAGCCAGCAGAACTAACCCAACTTGGACTTGAAGCCGACTTCAGTCGGACAGTCCGACGACTCCGACTCCTCATGGCTTGGGCTTAAGTATCAGTCGCAGTTCCAAGTCCCCAGTCTGCAGTGCCCGGTGGTGGCCGCCCTCGGGGCCCTCTTAAAATATTATTCATAATTCCATAAATTTAAAGGCCCCAAGGAGCTGGTAGCTGGCGGTAGCCCCGGAATCTCGTTGAGGCCACGCGCCTGCGCGTTTGTCATATGCAAAAAGGGACGGACGGAGGGGCCAGGGGGAAACCCACTTTATACGACTGCTTCGCTACATTAAGCCTAATGAACGTCTTTAGCTGTATTGGTTGAAGGTTCCACACAGGGAAAAAATATCACTAAGGGATTCTTAATGCAGATTCTATACCAAGTTCAACCTAATCAAATATTATATTTAATTACAAAATATATATTTTTTGGCAAGCTGCTAAAACTTAAATCTTAATTTAATTCTTTTGCAGCCCATTTTTCCCGGTGCACCTTTCAGATCTCGGTGTCCGTGTCACTTGTCGGTTTAAAGAAGTCCACTTTTCTGGCCCCTGGAATGACCAAAAGTTGCCGTGATTACCGGGGAACGAACGGTGGTGCTGGTGATTCTCTCCGACTCTCTCCGCTCGGACGGCATTAGCGCAGAAATATTTAATTAATGGTAATTTATGTGCACGTAAATTGTGCAAAGTGCGACCAAAGGAGCTTCAGTCGATGGAAAAGAAGAAGGCAGCTGCAATAAAAGCAACACCGATCCGATGGCCGCAACAGCAGGATGATATGAGGAAGTACCCCCCGCCGCTTCTAGTTAACATTGGCAGATCCAAAAGGTTAATAGGGTTTTTCCTTCTGGCCGGCGGTGTCGGGGTATAATGCAATTGCCATGGGTTAACTGTCATTGAGCGTGGCAGTAGCCGGTTAAGGGGTCTCGGTAATTAAGGTTGCCGAAGGGTCAACCCGTCTTTCGGCGGCTGTGTTGGCAAATTTGAGGCTTTCTCTATTTGGGTGTAAGGTTCCCAATAAAAGCGATGATTTGTTGAAGAAAATAGAATTAAAATTAATACATAACATTAGTAAATAAATTAATACAAAACAAATAGTACACTTATAGATTTTATAGAGTTTTATCTTAAATTTAATAAGTTATTTCCAATAAAGTGAGTTCATAGGAATTTTAGCTTCTTCCTGGCAAGTTTTTTACTTGTAAAGCTCCGATTTATGTCATAGTTATTTTATAGAAATATTTAACTAAATTTAAGGCACTGATTTTAAATAAATTATGTGACATTTGTACATATATGTATCATGTCCCTTAGTACTCCATATCTTTAAATTGCACAAACTAAATAATAGCTTGACAGACATTGTAGATATAAATAAGGCTCTTTAAAAATTAGCCACATCTTTGGTAAGACTCTAATTCCAGTCTTAACACCTTCAAAGAAACCAGCCTCTATAGAGGATCTGTAATGATAGAACCCAACCTGGGGTCCTCGGCGAAACCAATAAAGCCCGTGACACTGAGGAATGCAATAAGATGTCAACGGTGTTAGTCGGCTGAATATTCGCCCCGACTGGTATGCAAATTTCGCAACTGCTACTGCTGCTACTGCAGCTTGGATGCTCAATGCTAAAACCATCTAGCACAGCCTCGACTGGGCCGCACTAAAAACTAATAAGATGTTGTATCGTCATGTATCTTCCGCCGTGTGCCATCCGTATCTGTAACTGCAAACTGCAAACGGCAAACCGAACCGAACCGAATCGAACCTGCGGCCATCCGCTGATAGCTTCTCATTATACCCTTGCAGAGGGTATTATAATTTTGACCAGATGTTTGCAACGCAGTGAAGGAGGCATCTCCGACCCCATAAAGTATATATATTCTTGATCAGCATCACCAGCCGAGTCGATCTAGCCATGTCCGTCTGTCTGTCCGTCTGTCCGTCTGTCCGTCTGTCGGTTTCTACGCGAACTAGTCTCTCAGTTTTTGAGCTATCGAGCTGAAATTTTCAGCATAGTCTTATTTCTTTAGCACGCAGTATATATGTCGGAACGACCGAAATCGGACTACTATATCCTATAGCTGCCATAGGAATGATGGCGAAATTAATGTAAAAAAAAAATTTACTTCTCTGTTTTTCAACGAATTTCTATAAATTTTAAGACATAGCAGTTTTTTAAGGTTCTAGAATTACGGTTTTAATTTCATTAAGATCGGTCCACTATATCATATAGCTGCCATAGAATCGATCGGTCCATTTATATGAAAATGTAAAATTCTACATGTAAAATGTAAAATTTACAAAATTCGATGTTTTTTCAACATTACTAAAATGGTTCGATTTTCAATGATTCAATTACAGACTGCAAGGGTATACCAACTTCGGTTTACCGAAGTTAGCTTTCTTTCTCGTTTTATTTCACCTTGTCACGTGCTGTGTGTGTGAGTCTGCAGCGGTGGCAATTTTCCAGCATTTCCAGCGGAAAATATCTGGCTACCTACGCGCTGCGCTGAGTACGTTTCTGATTCCGATTTCTATTCCTATTCCCGATTCTGATGGCGACTCTGGCTGTGACTTTGGCCAAAAATTGTGGCCAGGGGCGTCGGGCAAATCGAGCCCCCTCAAGAATGTTGCATAACTTTATCGGCGGCACAGGCGGCAGATGGATCCAGCATTTATAGATTGTGAACATCACACACAGGGACAAAATTATGGTGTATATTATAATAAATATAATAATTATTTAAATTAAAATAATAAAGGAAGAATAATACAAAAAGTTCAAGCGTACCTTGGAAGGGCTTACCAACATTAAAAAGGTGTAAGTTTATACAGGCTTAGCACCTAAAAATCCCAAGTATGAATTCAGCGAACATAAAATAATTTTTACTTTTTAGATAAGGCTTAAAATCATTAGGGAATTATATTGCCACCACTTTTTACATAGATTTCTGCTTATATAATTTTCAATAAATATGGTTTAATATCCCCTTATTTTATTACACTTAGAAATATTTATTTTATATGATAAGACCCCTTTAATTTTTTCCAGTACATTATCTCTGTCCAGTTAAAGTTTGTCGACTACGCACCTGGTCACAAATGGCAGTGGATATATCTTTCTGTGTGTATTTATTTTCCTCTCTTTTTTTTCTTTCGGGGGGAAGCTGCTGGAGCTTTTTTCATTAAACGGTAATTTCACACCGGACAACACACACACACACAGAAAGAAAAGGTGGTGTAAAGGGAGGGGAATACAGTGTACGCGTCTAGAATTTTTCGGACATTTATCGTCGAGGCTGTCGTCGCCGTTCGTTCGAATCTCTCTATCGCCGCCCAATTACAAGCAAGTTAAAATCAAGTACTGGCCATTGATTAGTTGCTATTCCAAGGCAGAAGTCGAAGCTGAAGAAGATAACATAGGTAAGAGGAAGAGGGGCTAAAGAAAAAGCGAGATGGCAATACAGAGAGATTAAAATGTAATCTTTAGCGCCGCAGTCATACGAAACGTGTTCGATTAGGCTTTCGGCCTCAGT
The DNA here is from genome assembly GCA_008042535.1 of Drosophila tani. Taxonomy (NCBI): domain Eukaryota; kingdom Metazoa; phylum Arthropoda; class Insecta; order Diptera; family Drosophilidae; genus Drosophila; species Drosophila tani. The sequence goes on along the minus strand of VNJO01002628.1, from coordinate 32,508 downwards.
TGCGGTTCAGTTATGTATCCTCCTCACAGTGAGCGAAAATAAGGGGGATTAAATATTAAATTTACACAGAAATTCTATACGCTTGCCCGTTTTTTGGTTAAATTCCAAGACCTAAAATGGAGTCAAAATAAAAGTAATATATAAAAGAATAGACAAATATTAGTTACAAACTTACAACATTGTCATATTATTGGACATTTTTTATGATATTTTACAGGTTATTTACGTTTGAAAATATTTTTAAAAATTATAATCCTTCATTAGGCTTTTTTCCCTGTGTGATCTCCAATAGGTTGGGTATCCATTTCGCTTCTCTTTGGTTTCCGTGGACCTGGCCAACTGCTGTGCCGCATGTAGGTGGCCCTGGGAGTGGGTTGTGGGCCTTGGGCAAGAAACCCGACCCCCTCTGACCAGCGGTAAGTGCTGAAATGTGTCCTACCTACGCGAGCCAACGAAATGGAGCTGAAATCAAATTTGCCAACGGATTTATAGTTTCACTATAGTTTGCCGCAGATTGTACGAGCTGAAGTAGATAATAAACGAGGAGAACATATATTTTGTGGTTTTCTATTTCAATACTTATTAGTCATAAATATATACAAATTTACCCATAAAATTAATGGTTTTAAAGAGTAAAGGTTCAGCAAACATATAATAAAATAGTAAGTGAGCGGTTCCATGTTGTGTTAATTATAATTAAAATTGTTGTAAGTCATTATAAGTTAAAGCATAAAACAACAATCTTAAATATGAAGTATCTTAACCTGCAGCTGCACTCCCACACCCATTCCCTGCAAATCTCTTAAGCGGTATTTCCCAAAGTGAATTCTTAAGTTTGCGAGTGCCCCCGACCAGAGTGTCACTTCCGCATTTCACCCAAAATCAATCCCCAGGCCCAGGCCTGTTCATTGTCCGGGACTTATCCACACTTGAACGGATTCCAGACAAACCTCCACCGATACCAGTGTCCAGTAAATGAGCAGTTTACAGGGAATCCCCGTCCGAGTGTGAGTGTAATTACAATGAGAGCGAGTAGGCGGAGGAGGAGGAGCCCCCAAATGAAATGCATCCAGGAGCAGTCAGTCATGGTTGTTTAATAACCTTAAACAGATTTCCTGCTGTCTTAGTAATGCTTTTCACTTGTTTACATTGCAGCTTAAGGGATTCGGCCTTCCATTCACCGTCAACCTCCCCCTGCCCTACCGCACACACGCACACTCTGCACTCTCACCTGTCGACCATGGCTTTATTCAATTTTGCAATTTTGCGTAAATGTAATTAAAATATCCTTTGGCCCTTTCTGGCAAAGGCGCCGAAATCTCCACCCGTGTGTGTGTGTGTGTGATTGTGGGTGAGAATGTGTTGGGTGGATTTTGGGGCTGGCAAAGGGTGGTTTCCGGGGCTTTCGGCCTGGTCAGTTGTCGGCAGCAGAGTGTGAGACTTTCCCTGGCATTAGCCAACCGCAGCATGCAGCACTTGTTGTTAAGTACACCTTACAGACAGTTGTGGTCAACATAATAGGAGGGCATTAAATATTTAAGGCAATAACTTCATTAAAATTATATATTAAAGACTATTTTTTGCAGATTTCAGTAATTAAGAGTTAAGGAACACTTTTGAGATGGAAATTTTCACCTTTTAACTAATTTTATTTTGTTCAATATATAAAGGTATAAAAGAGTCATTTAAAAATATTTTAAAAGATATTTTTGAGAAAGTCTAGTAGCAAAAAGTTCTCAATAAAAATATATTAAAATTTAAAATAGGTACATTCTCTGAAGATCCTAAAAACTCTTTCATTTTTTTACTTTTAACACCAAAATAATCCCTTAAAGCCGCTACAATTTCCAGCTCAGCTGTACACTGGAAATAAAAAGTGGGGACTGGGAATTTGGGAATGCAGACAGTCGCATTACACGCTCTTTTGCATATTGTGCAATGGGATAAGGTCCAGCTCAAAGGAGTTTGGGACCTGGGCTCTGTTTGTTTATTTGTTCATTTGTTCGCCTCGCTTCTCTCGCTGCTGCTCTCCTACTTTTCTGCTCTCCGGCGACCTTTGGCCCGCACCCCGCTCTCCACATGGGGCAAGAGTGCAACAATCAAGGCGCCCACAAGCCCCGCTTACTGTCAAAAACACGCAGCAACGCAGCATCCCCGGCCAACACAGCAGCCGGCAAACAAACAAACAGACCAGCAAACAAACAACAAACCCACCGAGAAGGCCAGGCTGAACCGTGCGGGCGCACAGTGACCTGGAGAGGGTCAACACATGCGATTGGGTTGAACGATAATTACCCTTTCTTTATTTGTTGTTTATTCTAAAATTTGTAAGAAAATCAAATCACCTAATTATGAAGGTTTTCTTGGTGCTCGACACAGTTGAAAAGTTTTTACCAAAAGAAAAAATAAGACAATGTAATGGAAAATAAATTAGAGTACCAAAATTTCATTAAATAAAATCCTTGAAAAATATTTATAACATTTTGGAATACCAAATAATACTTCTAGGGTCAAACTTAACGTTAAATGCTGAGCAAAGTCAGAGAGGGATACTGAAGAAAAAGGTCCAAATCACTGATAAGGATATAATCCTGGTCCCACTGTAAACCCACTTTGAAAAAGGTTTTTTGCCAACAGGCGCAACAGCAGCAGCAGAGGCAGTTGCTGCAGCTTCTTGACAATGATAACAATGCGGCGAGGTCCTTTCCAGAGGCTGTGACACGAGCGGGCCGGACTGATGGGGCTGACGGACGGCCAGGACTCGCAGGACTCCGGTGCAGCGCTGCGCTTTAGTGTGTAATTTAATTGAACGGACATAACGAGGCGCACAAACACACACACACACATATAGTGGGTAGTGGGACGTGGGTCGGGCTTGAGTCGAGGACAGTCGAGTCGAGTCGGGCCGAGTCGAGTTGAGTCGAGTTGAGTTCGTGTGGGGGACTAAAGAGGACTCTTTGCTTAATTGAAAGCAATTAAGTGGAAAATTGAAAACTTTGGCAGCCATAACGTTGACGTCTGACCGCCACTGACACACCGCATCCTCCTCGGAACCCTCCCACAGCCCCAACAGCCCATTATTCACAAGCACTTGGAGAAATTGAGGCTTAACTGTTATATAAATCCGGATACGATAATATATTTCTAAAACTAATAATTTTGGGGAAAGTTTTTAGACATTTTATAACAAGCTTTTTAGATATTTGGCATAAATTCAATCCAAAAATCCTTTCGGGTTTCGGAAGGAACCTTAAAGGATCAGTCTCTATGGGATCAGAATGAATTTATTGTGTTTTCTTCTAATTTCGCTCAATTGTTATAGAAAGAAAAAAAAATTGGAAACTTTCAGAGAGTGCAGCTAAAAAACGCTCTAGTTCGTTAAAGATCGGATTTTATAAGCTGATATTACTGCTTTGCTTGTACCTTGCAGCAAAGCGTTCAAGAGAGAACGAAGTACAGTTAATTGCTGTGAAATTGGATAGAATAAGCTCGTTTTTTCTCGCTGTGCAGAGACATACACGTTGCATTTGCATTTGATAGCCCCGTCCACATTTTGGGGGCGAAAAAAATGTGCAGTCACGTACGACGTCGACTGAGGCAGCGGCAGAGACGCCATTTTGCGCTGCTACTGTCACTTTACATGCCACAACACACAATTGACAGCGCGGATATTTATGTAAATAATTTTTCATGTTGCTGGTCGGCAGCAGCAGCCAGCGTCAGCGACAACAAAAGTATGCACTTCTGTTGACGTGACCCGAGCGCTCGCGTAAAAAAAAGAATTTGCGCACTGAGAATAAACAAAATAGGCGAAAAAACCGAGGACGCCTACACACACACACACTGGCACACACAAAAGGGGTTAAGGGGTTGAGCTCCCATTCATCTATTTCCCACCCCGCCGGCGTCGGTCTGCATAAAAGGTTCCCATTGTCGTCGCTGTCCAGCCCACAAAATGGTTAAAGTGCAGCAGGCAATGGACTTTATGAAAGGATCGAACGAGACCGATTTCCAGATGGGCTTGAAAAAAGCACTGCCCAGCAGAAAAATATGGAAAAGTTTTGTAAATTTTTTTTTGTTTCTCACCCAATAAATGCATTCCAATTATTTCATAAAAGTCGTTGTATCCGAAACAAATAAATTAAAGCAAAGTCAAATTGAGGGAAAATGTATAAAATAGGGTTTTTTGTTAATTATAATTTTCATTAATTGTAACAATAAATCCAGTGATTGGTTGTCTATATAATAGAAAAGAAAGGTTTAAAAAAAACTGTTTTATGATATAAAAATTCTTGTGTGTTACATATATTACTAGGGATTTGAAACCGCTTAAAAAGGTGTCAAAAACTATGCTACAAAATTTTACATTGTAAATAATACAAATTTACACTGGATTTGTACCTCAAATATTTTATGCCATAATTTTATGCGCCTTTTTCTAGACCCTAGAGATTTCTTAGCTTAGCTTAAATCCTACTTTCATTGTCTATTTAATATTTTAATATTATTTATTTAATTGTCTTACTACAAATTTGTTTAAACTCAATGTAGCCATCAAAATTCGCAAAATTTAAAATTTTAAGACATTATTTCTCCTTTATGCTCACTTTATGAAATCCCTAAATAGACCACAAATCCTTTCTTAGCCCTTAAGACCATATACCATTCCTTTTCATTTAATTACTTGCAATTTGCAGAATTAACTTCATTCGACATTTACATTTTAAATCAGTTCCCGCACTACCCTCATCGATCCCAATTCAAAGACAATCGATTGATGGGGTTGAATATGGTTCTTAATGCACCCACTAATTATAACACATTGCAAATGCAATTAATAGGCGCGACAATTAAAAGTAACGAGCCAAAGAAACCATTATGGATGCTCATAATGATAATGCCATAAGGAGGCTAGGGAAATGGCAAAATTTCGAAATGCTTTCGAAACATTTGTCGGCAAATGGAGCGGCAGACGGCAAATGCTTTGCATCCTAAAACCAGGAAATATGCTTAAAACGTGGCCAGCGATTTGAAATCGTTCACATATAAGCCCAGGAATTCGTTCATTTCACACACACACACACAGCACAATATATCGTGGCACAGTTGACTGGACTAATTTGTCGGAAATGACGTTTTCGGTTTTAGCCAGCGGAAGTGAGGTTATGTATGCGAATTTTCACAGCGGCCATTTTCGGCAATTTTTGGGGCTTTTCACAGCGGCTTTTTGGGGTTTGAGTGACAGGAAACCAACCGGCAAAGGCAATGGCAATGGCAGCGGCAGCGGCAACGGCACAAAATATTTCAAGTCCTTGTGCGACACTCTTCCGTAATGACGCGCCTGCTAATTTAATTAATTTCCACCTGGCCCCCGGTGGGGCCAAAAAGTTTAGTCCTGCAGCAGCAGCAGCAGCAGGACCACCATTACCCGAAAAGCCCAGCAATACACGTAATTGAAACATTCCTTGACCAGCGAAATAATAAAGGAGTCCCTGACAAAAAGGAAAAAAGTTACTTCTGCCCGCAATTATTTGGCACGTCTCTACTAATTAATTACGCCTTTTGGTTCCACGTTTCTTGGGCGCTCTTGGTGGTTCGGTTCGGTTCGGTTTGGTTCCAAGTTTAAAATGTCCACGTTTAATTAAATATGGCCCGGGCGCGGCGGCTCTATAATTAATTTCGGCAGTGCAATTTTGTTTAAAGCAAAGAATGTCCCGGCCCATGAAAAAATATGTGTATGCGCCGCGAAGGAGCTGAAAACCGAAGCGAATTAGAGCAGGACATCTGCACGGATGGATCCTGCCGCTCTCCCGGGTGATGCCCCACTCCATCACCAATTTGAAACTTACACGGAGATAAATAATTATTTCATTATAATTAGTACTTAACAAGCTGAATTTTACGGTTTGGGTATCTCTAAAATAAAATTAGCTTATTTTATAAATATAAAATAGGTAATCGTACAAAAATTAATGTATTTACTTATATGATTTAATAAACGAATAAAGTTAGGATTCATATTATGTTATTTTTGAATCCACATAAATCAAGACTATTCTTATCAAGCAGATACAGTTTGTCGCCGAATTCGTACTTGGGAATTTTAAGTAAAATTTCTGCTTTGTCAAAATCTCTAAATTATATTGGGTACTTTTTTGTGATATAGTTTTTTTCCTATGTGGATTTATTCATTTAAGCCCAATAATCGCTTAAAATACCTATCAAATCGAAAGGTTTCCATATTTATTGTAGTGTTTTACAAAACTTGTTAAATTTATTATTTAAAATAAGTATTAAGTGATTTATTTTAGTATTAGGCTTGGGTTGCCTGAGTATAATACTAAATTGTTATGTTTTGTTATTTCCAGTGCGGATTCGAAGCCAGAATCAGAATCCAAACTGGGGCCTGAGTCGGTGGCCAGGGCATTAAAGTGTCAATATCCATTAGGCAGTCCTGATTGTTTAAGCTGCTTTACGCCAACTTCTTTTCTGCCTTTCTTTCTCTTTCTCCTTACCCTTCTCCATCTGCTTCTCCGTCCGGGTCCAAGTTTCTTGACACGCTCTCTCCCGGCTCTTTTGTCTCCGGAGTCTTTTATTGCCTGCAAAGCCGGAGCACAATGACTCCTTCTCCGCTATTTGTTCTGGCTGCTGTTGGGCTCATTGTTTCAAATAAGAAATGACGCGAATTGGTTAGAGCGAAATGGTTAGAAATGCAAATTAGCGGGGAGATAAGAACGGGCCAAAGTGGGTGGTGTCGAGGCAAATGGCCGAAATGATGCCATGGCAAAAACCCGAATGCCCTATGGCCATAAGTCGGGCTAATATGTATAACGGAGTGAGCAAGGAAAAGGACTATGACCTGAACCGGATGAAAAAAAAACCCACAGAATTATTATATTTTAACGAAAGGGCTAGAACATATTTAGGGAGAAAATAAAAGGAGATAAAAATATTATTTTAAATAATAGTTATTAAATCTACTTGAAAATGTGCTGAAAATATTGTAAAACCTGCCTATAAAATTCGTATATTAAGGTTTTTCATAGATTTCCCCATAACTAAAGGCTCCTTTTAGCCCGTGTAATATTTTGTAGCATACTTTATAGCGTACTTTTAATATATTTTTAGTCCACTCTCTTTATATAACACACTTAATTATATAGCACCTTGAGAACGTTCTAATGGCTATTTCTTAGTCATATTATCCTTCTCATACCCTTCCCAATCCATTTACTTCAATTTAGAAAGAAATAAGAAAAATTACCGCTTGCTAATCTTTGTCATCTGCTGCTGCTACCTTGCCCGATTTCACAGATTTCTTCTTCGTTCAGGTAATTGCAAAAAAAAAGGGAAAGGTCAACCCGTAGGAAAGATACAATAGAAACTAGAGAGCGCTTAAGGAAAGGAACGAGACTTGAACTTAATTGGTAATTACACAAAGTCGCGGCATGTTCTCTTCACCTACACGCAATTATTTGTGACCGTGCATGGATTCCTAGGGTTCATCAGCCTGGGTCTCTTCTTCGGGGTTTTTGGTTTGGGTTTTGGCTTCAATCAGTCAAGCGGCAAGCCATTTGGTGATTTATATTTAAGCGAAAACTTTTGACTCTAACCGAAATCCCCCGGGGGTTTGCCCACAGTCTCCTATTATTCTTGCTTTTGGCGGAGCGTCGAAGCTGGGGGGTTTTGGGGTTGCAGCCCCTAAAAGCCAAGCGTGGGCTGTCGAAACTTGTGGTTCCTTTCAATTAACCTTTCATCTGTTTAACATGTATTATAAAATTAGACGCGGTCTCCTGGACCACAGCAGCAACGGGTTAAGGGTGCCGATGGTAAATGGTGAATGGCGGGGTGGCTTTTGGCCTAATGTATGCGCAACCACAGCCCCAAGACATGACAACACTATTAAACATTATGCGCGGCCATTGGAAAGGGCGGCCCAGACGCGAAGGAGGTCCTAATTATCGAGGGGGCCAACGTGACGTATGCGTAATGAATGGGGAAAAGTGCGAGCTAATGAAGGATAACTCTGGGAAAAATTGAGACAAATAAATAAACTTATCTTGAGTTAGATTTACAATTAAATCACATCTTATAAAGACCTTTTTAGAAATTTTAGTTAAGGGAAGCCATGTAGAAAGGAGAGCTTAATAAAAACAACTAAAATTAAATTATTTAGTGACCGCTTGAAATATGTGGAAAGTATATTAACAAAATAAATCGATGCCACTAAACTTTAAATTCCATATTTTTCAGATTAAAATTTAGAGTTTAAAGCGTATTTTGTAGTTAAAAATGTTTCCCAAGAAAAAGGCGGCTATCTTGCGAAACAATTTGAAAATATAAACCAATTAGACTCAAGAGCTTCTTCGAAAAAAACTATAGTAGTAACTTTTTAAAGAAACATAAATAACAACCATATATCGAAAATCTTCCAAAAGTTCAAACTATTTACTAAAACTTTAAATTTAACGAAAAAAGCAGGACCACTCTTTTCGGCAGTCCGGCAGCACTGTGCCATCAGCCGCGAACAGCTGTTTTCGCGGAACCCAAAGATCCGGCCACGTCGCTAGGAAAAAGATGTAACTTTTATTGTTTATTAAGTGTTTTCGTGCGTTTTGTTGTATTTAAATTTTAAAATGAAGTTTGCCGATGTGCTTAGACGTCTGGATGCTTATCCACGCACCCTGGACGACTTCAGCGTTCGAACAGTGGGCGGTGCCGCAGGTGGGTGCTGCTTATAGCGAATTGATTTCGGCGATAAGTAAACCGTAACAACCGGCTTTTTCTTGAATTCTCAGTTACGATAATTAGCACCAGCATTATCAGCCTGCTCATCTTCCTCGAGTTCCTCAGCTACATACAGCCCACACTGAATGAGGAGCTGTTCGTGGACACCACTCGGGGTCACAAGTTGCGGATCAATCTGGATGTGACCCTACACAACCTGGCCTGCAACTACATCTCCCTGGACGCCATGGACTCCTCGGGGGACACACACCTGCGGGTGGACCACGATGTCTTCAAGCACCGTCTGGACCTCAGTGGGGAGCCGCTGAAGGAGACGCCCATCAAGGAGATTGTGGCTGTGTCGCCGCCGAACAAAAACGTGACTTGTGGCAGTTGCTACGGAGCGGAGCACAATGGCACACAGTAAGGCAATGAGGTTACTGTTTCTCATATGGAAATCCCTAACTTAATCCCGACTTTCCTCCCTCTGTAGCTGCTGCAACACCTGCGAGGAGGTGCTCGACGCTTACCGGCTGCGCAAGTGGAACGTGCAGGTGGACAAGATCGAGCAGTGCAAGGGAAAGTACAAGCGCACCGATGAGGACGCCTTCAAGGAGGGCTGCCGCATCCAGGGGCACCTGGAGGTGAATCGCATGGCCGGCAGCTTTCACTTTGCGCCCGGCAAGAGCTTCTCCATCCGTCAGTTTCACATCCATGACTTCCAGTTTAGCAACGTTAAGCTATCGCATACCATCAATCATCTGTCCTTTGGCGAGAAGATCGAGTTCGCCAAGACGCATCCCCTGGACGGGCTGCGAGTGGACGTGGCGGGTGAGTTAAGAAACACGGATCTAGGGCTTCGTTTAACATCTCTTATTATTGAAATAACTTATGGTAATTTAAATTTTAAACAAGGTTGGAGTAAGGGTTAGGTTTTGTGGTTTTTAGTAGCTAAATGAAAATGCCAGCATCAGGAGGGGATCAGCAGCGTATCCCGGTGCCGATGGCCATGAACGTGCCGAATGTACCGCCGCCCTGGACCATCACCTTGCCCACATTGTTGATAAGCTCCCGGCCGCGCAGTCCGTATCTGTGAAGTTTCAGTTTCGGTTCATTAGTTTGTTAGCCGGCATAAATTACATAATGACCTCCCCCGGCTTGCATCACTGCGGCGGAGTGCCAACGGGGGAGCGAAGTCTAACCTGAGGGCGGAGAAGCCGCCGAAGAGGGCTCCGCTGGCCATGCCCACGCAAAAGCCAATGATGAAGCCCGTCTTCATTTTGTCGAAGCAGGTGGGTCCCTGCTGGGAAAATGAGCTCGTGGGCAGTGGCATGTCTCGGTAGTATCCTTCGTTTCCGCTTGTTCTTGTTCCGCAGTATCTGGTCTAGTGCTCCAGTTGGCGTCGCGCCTCGATTCGCGTCCGGTTTAAACGTAGATAATGCCGAAAGTACGTTTATTTTAGGAATATTTCTATTTATTTCCCGGACTCTCGTCGAACGTCTCGTGTCGTTTGTCTCACTCGCACTTATAGGTTTAGAAACACTGGCACATTGACAGGCCGATCCAGTGTTGCCAGATGGAAAAATGGCTTTCCCCCTTAAAAATCCCCTAAATTATGAATCAAAAGTGTGAAACTTTGCTTTGAACCAAACGTAACCGCTTTCAAGGGTTGCCACGTTGTTTTTCACTAACATTTTGAAATTTATTTCTAAAATTACTTAAAATCTTTTTTCTTTCAGAAACAAAAAGTGAAATGTTTAATTACTATCTAAAAATTGTGCCTACACTGTACCAGCGGGGGGGAAGCGACGGACAGCCCATATACACGAATCAATTCTCCGTGACGCGATACCGGAAAGATCTTTCGGATCGCGAACGCGGCATGCCGGGCATATTCTTCAGTTACGAGCTATCGCCGCTCATGGTGAAATATGCCGAGAAGCGCAAGTCAGTAGAGTCATTACATGTATTTAATTATCATTTTTATTTAATAAATTTCCCTTAATACACAGCTCCTTTGGCCACTTTGCCACAAATTGCTGCTCCATCATTGGCGGCGTTTTCACGGTGGCCGGAATTCTGGCCGTGCTGCTGAACAACTCCTGGGAGGCCATTCAGCGCAAGCTGGAGGTGGGCAAGCTCAGCTAACAACAAATGGAATCTCTCTCTCTCAGCTTCATTGCAGCTTTTACTCCTACATTCGACAAATCTCCAAATAAAAGTGCTTACATTTTATAGTTAATGAAAAAAAGGACTCGACTTAAGTGGTTCGGTGACCCACGGAAAGAAAACCCGAGGTATTGGAAAAGTATTTGGCATTGGCCTCCGTCTGGGAGCGTTCCGCAGCCTGAGGATTCACAATCTCCAGGCCCTGCAGTGGGGTAAAAGCCACACTCGAGGCTGTGCCCGAAATCTGGCGCTTAACCGTGGTGTTGCCACCGTAGACCTGTTGCTTCTGCAGATTCTTGTGCAGCGTCTTGCTAATCCGCACCTTGGTCTTCTCATCCACCTGGGGCAGTCGGATGCGTCCGGTGCCAGTCTTGCCAATGGTGCCTCGCGAGTAGCCCAAGTCTCCCTGGTAGGCATCCTCTTCGATCTGGAAAATAAGGAATTATTAATAAGGGAATATACCAAAGATAGCTTTACTTACATCGCCGAAATTCATGCGATTCGCTTGCTTACGAAACTCTGTAAGGGCATATCGCTCCTTCATCTTGCGCACGCGCTTGCCTCCTCGCTTCTTCTTGCTGCCCTCGATGGGCTTGGGCAGCGGCTTGATGAACTTCACCGGCGGCGGCTCCTGCAGCTTGTCCAGCTTCTTCTCAATGTCCTCCTTGAACCGCAACCCAATCTCCCCGTGGACACTCTCGTGACAGGCATCGACGCGAGCAGCCAGCACCGATTTGGCGGCCACCAATCGAGCTGCCTTGCGTCGCAGATCCGGAGCCGTGTCCTGGACAATCTGTGAGTAGTAAACGTAGCCCGTGTGCGGCAACATCTGTGTCTGTGAGAAGCCCGAAAGGGTTTTCTTTTGAGCACCCAAGACCTGGACGTTGCAGGCGGGCATTTTGGAGAGCTTGGAGAGGCCACCAGCGATGCCCAGGAGTTTGGCCGCCGTGGAGGCGCCGACAATCATCGAAAGATTGGGAGCTATAAAGGTCATGCGACTCTCCACATACTCGTAGATCTTGGACTTGAAGTTGTTCAGCTCGATGGCCATTTCGCAGGCCTCGTCGATCTTCGCTTTCTCCGCAGGCGTTAACATGGTGCTGGAAGAATGTTTATAATTAATTGTTGAAAAGATTCACATTGCCACGAACTCACCCCTGTGTAGTTGATGCCGTGACGGACACAATCATAATCGTGGCCTGTGTGAGAATAGCCTGCAGCTTCTCGTTGTTCTTCACCTGATCCAGATCGTTGCCCAGCTCCTTCACCGCCAGCAAATACTCAATCTCACCAACAATAAGCGAGTCTAATTCGGGGAAGCGCTTCTGGTACTTCTCCTTGGCGAACTTGTGCACAATGGAGATCTCATTGTCTATATCCACCGCAATGGCGTTCGCATCCACAATGAGGCAGTACTCCGGATCGGATTCCACGGAGCCCAGCATTTCGGCGGCAGTCCTCTGGCGGCTGGCATAGTGCTCGATCTGTTGGAGGATATTCTTTAGGCGCTCCGAGTCGCGCAGCTTGCAGAGCTCCCTCACGGACTGGACGGTCACATCCACGTCCATCAGGTTGGGCACCGGCTTGGCCAGCTTCTCGGCCAGCAACTGTGGAATGGGAATCGGTGAGTAGGAAAATTTAATCGGCATGGTTTCTTATATTCCTTACCTTCTCTTCCTCGGCGTTGCCCATCTCCGAATCATCCTCGTCCTGCTCATTGTCGTCGTTGTCCTCCTCAAGGTCGGCCAAAAGTTCGTCCGCTAGTGACATTTTATTTTATTTTAATAAATATTTTTCTTAAATTTCTGGTAATAACAAATGCAAGTGTGCCCGCCGGCTTTTCCGTTGATAATACTAAAAATGATGCTTCAGGGATTTCCCCTTCGACCAGTTAGGTCACACTTAAATTAAGTTCGTTGGCGCTGCCATACTTTTCGAGGAAATTCGCGCCATCTATTAATATTTAATTGTAATTTAATTGTAATAATCTTATCTTAATTAAAGTATAAATATAAAATGTCGATTTTAATAAAAATTAAATTTAATTAAAAATTTATTAGCCCTACTAAGCATTTTAAAATAAATAAAGCACATCAATTTTGGAATATAATCGATTTAAAAGGACTTTTGCTAACTACATTAATGCGAATAAACATTAAAAATTTAATTTAAAAATTTATTTATTAATTTCTATGACGTTATTTTGTGATGTGTAGATAAGGCCCAACTTCATGACAGCTGGTTTTTAGTGCAGTCTGGCATCCCTTTTAATTCAGCTGAGTTTCGCGGGTTGGCTTTCAACGTCTGGCAGCCTGCGCGGATTTTTGGCGCATAATCTCGGCGTCTTTATCCTTGTTTTGCTGATTTTGAAGTCATTTGGAGCCCGGAATCATGTCCAAGAAGTTGAACACGAGTGTGGGTGGAACGCCCACAAACACACTCTTCAATTATTTCACCAAATCACCAGCTGTCGACAAGAAAAAGCTGACGCCTAGCGGAAAAACCGATCCAGACACCACCACCGAAAAGGAGAACCTTAAGAATGGTCAACCGAAGGCGGAAAAGCCTAAGGAGGTGTCCAAGCCAGCGGCCAAGAGGAAGCTGCCCATTTCCGGGGGCTCCGATGATGAGGGGGCGGCAAATGGCCAGCGCAAGCGGAAGCGCATCGTTCAACCCGAATCGGAGAGCGAGCAGGAAATGGAGGAGACCAAGTCCGAGGCAGACTTCTCCGAGGGCGCCTCAGACTACGAGCCGGATGCCAACGAGGGTAGCGACGACAGCGTAAGCAGCGGCGAGGAAGAAGTGGAGGAGCCCAGCGAAGTGGACACATCCGTGGACAGTCCCATCGTTAAGTCGCGCAAGAAGTCCAAGACTAACAACAACAATAACAACAACATTGAGCCCTCCAGCAAGAAGGTTAAGCTGGAGCTGGCCGAAGGCTCCACCTTCCAGGAGAAGCTCAAGAACTTGCAGAGCAATGCGAAGAAGGATGCCGCCTACGATGACATAGTGACGAGCACCTCAACCCTGGACGAGCCTGTGATTTGGCCGCATCAGAAACTGGAGTTCCTGCAGCCCGACAAGATCAAGGACAAGGCGGGACGCCGGCCAGATCATCCGGACTACGACTGCAGCACGTTGCATGTCCCAGAGAAGTTCCTCAACGGCCTGTCGCCGGGTGTACGGCAGTGGTGGGTCCTCAAGTCGGACAACTACGACTGCGTGCTGTTCTTCAAGGTGGGCAAGTTCTATGAGCTCTATCACGGCGATGCGGATGTGGGCGTCAATGAGCTGGGCTTCACTTACATGCGGGGGGAGTTTGCGCACTCGGGCTTCCCGGAGATCTCCTTTGACAAGATGTCCACCATCCTCATAGACAGGGGATACAAGGTGAGGTCTTAAATGGATTATTATCTTTATATATCTAGACTTTAAGCTCCTTTAGGTGGCCCGAGTGGAGCAGACGGAGACACCGGACATGATGACCGAACGCTGCAAGCGGATCAAGGCCACCAAGTTCGACAAGGTGGTGGCCCGCGAGATCTGTCAGATCTCGAATCGTGGCACTCAGGTCTTTGGCTCGCAGTGCAAGATTGGACCCAATCATCAGCCCAACTATATGCTGGCCCTGGTCGAGCAGGACGAGGGCACTTGGAGTCGCTACGGCGTATGCTTTATCGACACCTCCATTGGGGATTTCCACATGGGCGAATTCGAGGACGACAAGAACTGTTCCCGGTTGCTAACGCTGCTCTCCCATCACATGCCAGTGCTGGTAAGTCTCCTCTCTCTCACTCTCTTAAGGGAGTTTATATTTTAGATCCATATCCCTAGCTCCTCAATGAGAGATCCTCGTTGAGTCAGCGTTCCCAGCAAATTGTGCGCACTGTCCTCGGGGGTATCCTTCGGGAGCAGCTGCCCAGCAATGGCTGCAATGCGGAAAAGACCCTCAAACTCTTGGCAGAGCGCTATTATGCCGGCAAAGGTGGCTCCGATGACAATTGGCCCTTGGTCCTGCGCACCATGCAGTCGGATTTGGATCATTTGGGCCTCACTCCCAGCGAGGATTACAAGTTGGCCTTGAAGGCCCTTGGCCAGTGCATTTTCTTTATACACAAGTGCAAGCTGGAGCCCAAGGTGCTGCCCATGGCGCGTTATCAGCTGTATGTGCCGCCTGATCAGGTGGCGGAGGAGGCCAAGACGGTCAAGGTTTCCACCTTGAGGCGTTCACACATGGTTCTAGATGCCACAACCCTGTCGAATCTGCGCATTATAGGCGAGGATCACTCGTTGCTCTCGACTTTGGATCACTGCTGCACCAAGTTCGGCAAGCGGCTGCTGCATCACTGGCTCTGTGCGCCCAGCTGCGATGTGGCGGTGATCCAAGAGCGTCAGGAGGCGGTGGGAGAGCTGATACGGTTGTCCAGCGAACTGCAGGAGCTGCGAGCCCTGCTGGCACCCATGCCGGACTTTGAGAGGAACTTGGCACAGATCCACCTGTTTGGCAACAAGCAAATAAAGGACATGGATCACCCCGACTCCCGGGCCATACTCTTCGAGGAGAAGCTGTACAACAAGCAGAAGTTGCGGGGCTTCATAAGCGTGCTCAACGGCTTTAACTCCCTAACCAAGCTGCCCCTAATGTTCCATGAGTGCAAGTCTGCTTTGCTCAAGAGGATTACCCAGTTGCCGGAGACCGGGGGCACCTTTCCCGATCTTAGCAAGCAACTCAAGTACTTTGCCACCGCCTTCGATCACGAAGCAGCAGCCAAAACAGGAGTGATTGCCCCTCAAGCGGGAATGGATGCGGAGTACGATGCGGCCATGGATGCCATAGCGGCGATCGAGGGACGCCTGAAGACCTACCTCGTGGAGCAGGAGCGGCACTTTGCCTGCCGCGTGACCTACTTTGGCAGCGACAAGAAGCGTTACCAGTTGGATGTGCCGGAAACCCATGCCTCGAAGGCCAACAAGTCCTACTCCCTGGAGGGACAGACCAAGGGCAAGAAGCCCTCGCGTCGCTACACCACGGCGGAGACCCGGGCCTTCCTCAAGGATATGCAGCAGGCGGAGGATACCAGGAATATGGTGCTCAAGGATCTGGCGCGTCGTCTCTTCGAGAAGTTCTCCAATCACTACGAACAGTGGAAGCAATGCATCGATTGTGTGGCCAACCTGGATGTGATCGGCTCCCTGGCGGAGTACGCGGGACAACAGGTCACGATCTGTGTGCCAGAGCTGGTCTCGGGCGCGGAACAGCCGTTCATCCAGCTCGAGGAGGGCTACCATCCGTGTGTGAATGCCTCCACGTACATACCCAATGGCCTGGAGCTGGGCACTGCAGCAGAGGCACCTCTCTCCCTGCTCACTGGACCCAATATGGGCGGCAAGAGCACGCTGATGCGGGAGCTGGGACTGCTGGTGATCATGGCGCAAATTGTGAGTATTATTTAAATATTTATATCAGGAAATCAAACCGGAACCAGTACCGGAACCGGAACCGAAACAGAACCGATTGAAATTCAGAACCAGAACCGGAATCGAAATGAAGAATTTTTTTGAGAACCGGTACCGGGAACCGATATTATTAGAACCGAAAAGACCGTACCGGAACCGAAACATTGTACCGGTACTGTTTCGGTTCTGAGTGAAGTTGTCTTCACTGCTCTTTTGTCGCTTCTGAGAGAGCTGCAGATTTATTAATTTTTAATTAATTTTAATTTTAATTAATTTTGTTCTATATATATTTTTTTTTGTACCGGTACATACCGGTTCCGGTACCGGTAAAATTAAGGTACCGGAACCGGAACCGATAAAAATTAGAACCTTTTCAGAACCTTTTACCGAAACGTTAGTTTCGGTACGTACCAGAACCGGAACCGGAACCGAAATTCGATTCGGTTTGACTCCCTGATTTATATATTTAATATTATAATTTTTTGCCTTTCAGGGCGCCCACATACCCGCTGCCAGCTGCCGCCTCTCTCTGGTAGACCGAATCTTCACGCGTTTGGGCGCCCAGGACGATATCCTGGCCGGGCACAGTACTTTCCTTGTAGAACTCAATGAAACCTCTCTAATACTCAAGCATGCCACCTGCCATTCCTTGGTCTTGCTGGATGAGTTGGGCCGGGGAACGGCCACCTATGATGGCACTGCCATTGCCGCCTCCGTGGTCAACTTCCTGGCCGAACTCAAGTGCCGCACTCTCTTCTCCACGCACTATCACAATCTGATTGATTTCTTCCACAACGACAAGCGGATCACGCTGGGTCACATGGCCTGCATGGTGGAGAACGAGGATAATGCGGATCCCACCCAAGAAACGGTCACGTTCCTGTACAAGTACACGGCGGGCGCCTGTCCCAAGTCGTATGGCTTCAATGCAGCCAAGCTGGCTGGGATGCCACACGGCATTATCAAAAGGGCTTATGAGGTGGGTTATATCTTTGGTTATATCTTTTTTATTTGGCTTAAGGAACTGTATTTTTTTTGCAGCTTTCCAAGAAAGTGGAGGCCATTGCCTTGCAGCGCAAAATTACGGCCAAGATTGTGGCCGCAGGCGCAGGAAAAGAAGCTGCCAAGAAGGAGAAGATAAATGTTTTGAAGGATTTACTGCAGCAGCTGAAAATGTGTCATGTTTGAAAGATTTGAAATGTGGCTCAGGCTTGAGGCTATCAAGATGTTTATTTGTAAGATTTGTGCCCTTTGTTTTGTATAATTTATGTAATTCCCCTCATTTGCCATTAGCAGCTCTGCTGTTGCTCTGAAGTATACGTTGCTCTTAAGCCTTTTCAGTATTCCTTAACTATTGAATTTTTCATTACTTTTTTTCAGGGAGTCAAACCGAATCGTATTTCGGTTCCGGTTCCGGTTCTGGTACGTACCGAAACTAACATTTCGGTAAAACGTTCTAAAAAGGTTATCATTTTTATCGGTTCCGGTTCCGGTTCTGGTACCTTAATTTTACCGGTACCGGAACCGGTATGTACCGGTACAAAAAAAATATATATATAGAAAAAAATTAAATGAAACACATTATTTATTGACCTGATTTTATTAATCAATTGTTGAATATTATTAACGGTAACGGTATCGACCGTTACGTTGTAGGCAACGCTCTTCTGTTCTCTGTCTGCAGCTCTCTCAGAAGCGACAAAAGAGCAGTGAAGACAACTTCACTCAGAACCGAAACAGTACTGGTACAATGTTTCGGTTCCGGTACGGTCTTTTCGGTTCTAATAATATCGGTTCCCGGTACCGGTTCTCAACAAAATTCTTCATTTCGGTTCCGGTTCTGGTTCTGAATTTCAATCGGTTCTGTTTCGGTTCCGGTACTGGTTCCGGTTTGATTCCCTGCTTTTTTTTTTTGGCTAGCTTAAGTTTTTGTGTGACATTCCCCGTAAAAATTCCCTTGGAACTCTATAAAAGTCCAGCAAACCCAAACCAGAAATAATCTATGTATATTACGTTTGCCATTGTTTAATTCTTGTTTATTATAATTATTATTATGTTTTTGTATCACAGTAAAAATGAAAAGTTAAACAAGTAAGTTCACAATCAAAATACACACACAGATGATGATATTATTATTCCATAATACTTACAAATTAAATATGTTTACAATAAATACAGAAATATTGCTAAGAAAAAATAATAGTTGTGTAAAAAAACACACATATACACACGCGTAAGTAGTTCGAATTGAAATAATACGCCATATAGTATGTATGATATTTTGTGACAAAATAGGAATGCAGATTGTATTTGTATTATATCAGATATATATCTATATACGTTGGCTTGTGCGAATCCGTTCTAGTTTAAGTAGTACAAGTTAGTCAACAGGCCGAAAGGGAAACCTTTTCAAGTAGCTCTAACTACAGCAACTAAAAGCCATGGGGGCTAGGTAGGAAAATCATAGTAATAGCAATAATATTGCAGGTCGATCCAGCTTACAAAAAACACTTACAAAAGATCTAGGCTATATAGCTGATGGCTCAGTTAAGCTATTTAATATCGAACTACTTGTAACTTGCTTGCCTCTCGCTCTCTCTCTCTCTCTTTTTATGCTCTATGTTTGGACTTGCGTTTAGTGTTTAAACAACTATATATTAATTATCGATCTATGTATACATTACCCATTTATATATATCATTTGTATATCCGTATATAATAACTATAGGCTAGGTTTCTAGGTTTCTCTTATGCGTCTCTGGTTGGTATTGTATATGTTACAATGATCTCTCTGCAAAGGGGATCTTTTTTTAGTCTATGGGGCTAGTGTTTAAACGTTCCTCCGAGTTTTGCTTTTTACTTACTAACTAACTACAAAAACATTTACGTAAAACTCCGGCAAAAACGAAGCGACTCTTTACACATGGATAGCGAGGGTGTGGGATGGGTTCGGTTAGTTTGATTTAAAAATAGTTGTAGGTGCGATATTGTTGCTCTTAAAATAGGGAAAAAAAAACTGTTTACTATTAAAAAGTCTAAAAAAAAGTCCCTCAGTTTCACCAACATTAAGCGTAAGATATTGCAGGCGTTAAACCTAAAATTCCCAAATACGAATTTAGCGATTTATGCAAAATGTTGAGGTTAGATCAGATCAGATCGAAATTGGTGGGTTTTTAAAACATTGAAACCTTAAAAAAGCAAAGCCCGCACATCGTTGGGTATAAACAATAACACAACGTACATAATGCCGGTGCAAAAGGCATTCATTTTTTGTTTAGCTTGGCTCCCAGCTTGACATTTGGTGCCTGACCCTGCTATAAGTTACTAAATTTCGAATTTATTTTTGGGAAACTAATAACTAAATCATTGGCACACATTTTACATTAAAAAAGACATAGATCTTCTATAAAGAAGTCTCATTAAATTAAAAAATACATAATAAAAGTGAAAGAGAAGGTAAGTTTAACCTACCTAGAAATATCGCACCAACTATTAATCTTTCCCAGATCAAAACATAAACCCATCCTAAGGATAGTGATAGCAAAATATGATAAGTTAAGAAGATGTTCATACCCTACAAAACAACAACAATTCAGAAGCGAAGAAGGACTCACTGATGCCAATGACGATGTGACTGTGTGATCTACGCAGCATTGCCCAAGCCCACGATCTGAATCGCCGCCTCGATTCGCACTCAGTCATCGCTGATAACGTCCTTGCGCGCCTTGAAGTTCCGCCAGGATCCCGTCGTACACACACCGGCGCCCCGCCACCAGTCGTTGAGGTCGCTGTACCATCGCGGTTTCCGCAACTGCTCCTCGTTGTGCAGGGTGGCACACACGCGGCACCAGTAGTACGTGTTGATGAACTCCCCGGTGCCCTTCCACTTGAAGTACGAGTTGTAGAGCTCGTCGTCGCGATCGAGGATGCGCAGATATTCAGCCAACTCCTTGGGCGAAGCGAACTCGTCCACATGGATGTAGGAACGACGCGGGGCACTCACCTCGTAGTCCTCCGGCCGAGCGCCCATCACAATGGGCAGAACCCTACGATTCAGGGCATTCACAAAGAACTTCTCGGTGATGTAGTCCTTGCAGTTGGAATTCTCGAAGGCCAGGTAGAATTTGTAGTCGTTGTCGAGGATCTCGAAACACTTGTCCGCCGTGCTGCGAGAGCACTTGAAGTTGCCACAGGCGCCGTAGATGTCGACCTGGGGAGGAATTTATTGGGAATTTATTAATATAATTAAAAGTGAGATAATTAAGGCTCTCCCCTCACCTCAATGTGCTTTTGCAGCTCATGGGCATACTGCAGTCGGCCATTCCTCGCCCCACAGTTGGACACAAACCAGGCCACCTTCTTGGTCTTGTTGACGGCAAAGTTTTGATCCTGCTCCTGTTGCTGGACCTTCGTGTCATAGTACTGCCACTTCTCGTAAGGGGCCACTATAGTGCTGTCCCGCCTGCAGAAAGAAGAGTCTTTATTAGAGTCTTCGTGTATACATTAATTTAATATAAATCCCACCTATAGGTCGCCGTCCAATTCACGGCATCAGGCACCTTGACATTCTGCGTGTGATACGGACACTCCAGGTAGTACAGCATGCTGACCTGCTTGGAGTTGCTGGGCCGCCGGATGCCCGTGGGTATAAAGTGATCCTTGTACAGGATCATGTCGGCCGTGCTGACCAGATCGCGATTGGCAGTCAGTTCGCAGGTGTCCACGGGGCACTTGGCTTTTAGGAAGACGTCGCGACCCTTCTTCACGTTCCAGGGGCCCAGGCCATTAAACAGCAGGATGGTCTTCAGCTTACCACTGGCCTTGATCTGCTCGTAGTTGTGAGGGACATACATGAGCTGATTGGTGATCCTATCAGAGTGGGGATCCTGATGGGGCAGCAGTCGGGGAGCATGTCGCTTACGGGCCTTGCGATTACTGTAGGTCTTGGCCGGCTTTGGATAGTATTCGCCGTTCTTAAAGAACCAAGGCTTAGCCGGTGTTGGCTCCTGCTGTCTGTCCGCTTCGGTCTCCTCCACCTCCTCCTGCGGTTCCGGCAGTTCCGGCTCCTCGACAAGATTGGCATTAATTTCGGGCAGCAGCGTGACAGCTGCTGGTGGAGGTGTGGTGCTAGAGGCCAGTGGATGCTCCTCATCATCCAGGGATTGCAGTTGATGCAAGTGCTGCTGGTGCTGGTGATGCTGCTGCTGTTGTTGTTGTGTAGTTGAAAGGGCAGACCGGGGACTCCGCGTCTTCCATATTTCGTGCTCTCTGAAGATTACAAAGAAAATTAATAAAATAATAAAATAATTAGCGATATTCATGAATTACTTTCGCTTTTCTTTTAGTTATATTTCATATAAATAGCTACACTTTACCGATTTACAGGAATTACTTTCTCTTATTCTAATTCTTTTGAATTGTAGAATCTATATTTTCTTAGAATTTTTTAGTAAACTTAGAATTTTATTGAAAATCAACAACAATATTCTATATAAATAGCTGAATTTTACAGATTTCCAGAAATATCTTTCTCTTATTCTAATTCTTTTGAATTGTAGAGTTGTAGAGTCTGAAAATCAACTAAATCAACAACAACTCGTTATATCGGTTATATTTCCGGGCTGGGCCGCCCTAGCTCCCAAGGGACAACACCCAATTTTTATAAGCGCCACGTAAATATAATTACACATAAAACTATGCTAATAAGTAACACAAACAAATAGTTTGTGCAAATAAAAAAGGTTTACACTTGGAATAATAAATTGAAGACTTGTATTTAATGTATGCTAACCTATAGCTGTATTTATCATATAATTTATATTCAATTAAAGCTAATAAACATTTAGTTTAAGCAACAAATTAAATATTAGCTAACTTTGGCTCAGTGTTGAATCTTTCTGATTATATGTATATACATATATAATTATTTAGATTATTTAGAGAGCCTCTCCCCGATTTATGTGATAATAACTAATCAATTTAATACAAATTGCGGTGACAACGTGAAAACTGACTCACAGAATAAATAAATAATAAAAGATAATAATGTGGATTATCACTTTTACTAAGACTAGCGTTATTTCGAGCCTTGAATGTAGATTTTAAGGCATAAATTAACAATTTATATTACGTTGATTTACTTGCTACTTCTTTACTCCTAATTTACTCGGGCCTCTCTAAAGAAATAGCTTAAGACTTAAGTCTAAATAATCCAGTTAACAATGTAAATATCAGACAAATTTAATGGATGATTTAAAAGAAAAAGTTAACCTTTGAGCTTAGTATTTTTTATCTAAAAATGTTCTCTTCTACTTTTATTATGCAGAATCTTCAAAAAAATTTTTAGCTGACGCACTATATTTTTCTGCATGTTGTCAAGGTATTCCGCTTATAATCCAAATATTTTCTTATAAACTCAATAATAAATTAATCTATTAATAATTATTATAACTAGATATATTTATTTATTATTTTTATTCCTAATAATATTTATTTTAGCTTTATGGTTTATTATATTGATGAGAATATTTGGTATATCTGTTACTTACTTGATATTGAAACCGAATATGAGGAGGAGGGCGCAGATGAGTGTGAAATAAAAGTACTTCTTGAGGGATATTTTCGGACGTCGCATGGTGACCACACTCTCTAAGCTACGGTTATTTTTTTGGGAGGGCCAATGAACCGACTTCTGCGTCTTCCACCTGGTGCCGTTTCAGCTGGCGTTTGTCATTTTGCTGTGTGTGAGAAAAAGATAAACAAACAATTTAGATGGCTTTATAAATTCGGAAAATATTCAACCAGTCGTTCCCTCTATCTCTCTCGAAATTCCAGCTCTAATTACCCGTGTTAATTATCTTGGGCCCCTGATCTACGCAGCTTCTGGTTCTAGACTCTCTCCCCTCTGGACTCACCTCGAATCGTGTTGATCGCTTGGACTCTCTGCGGAAACTGTGCTCGATATTGAAAGTGTTTTTTATTTTTATTATTCCAAGCGATTGGAGGGGCGGCTTTTTTAATCTCTGTTTTCCCCAGAATGGTTTTGATTTTAGAGCTCTTGATAATGCAATTGGAATGGCTGCAGTTCTTTCGAAAAACCCACAGAATGTCGAGTGATCTGGCTCTATTTGGTGCACTTAGCAGCGATCGATATAATGATGATCGTCATCATTTTCCAGTTGTCTCCCATTAGCCACGGCTGACCGAATGCATCCGATGGCATTAGTTCCAACCCGCAAGGCAGGGCGTGAAATGATTGTCCCAACTGTGGCAAAATATATTCGAACGTAGATTTTTTATGCCTAAAGAGACTCTCTCTCTCTTTTCGGTCAGAATTGGGAATTTCATATTTGCCCAGACCAAATATTGAAGCAGATGGCTTTCTGGCTGGCAGTCTCGCCCCGAGTGCTGTGTGCCACATCAACCAGCGGGGCGTATACGTAATAAAAAGGAACGAAGGGGCCAGAGAGAAGCGACTGAAGTGGCTGGGAAAAAAGTGTGAGGACTGAGACTGAAGCTAGGCAATAGATAAAGTCAAAGCTGGGCTACTATCAACGGTTTTTATGGCCTCTCGCCTCAAAGGGGAGCCTAATTACAAGGCGGGTGGGTGGGTGCAGCCTCAATTGGGCCACATTCCGGGCTAATCCCCCAAAGCCCGACCCAAGTGTCCATCCATCCATCTATCACATGTCATTTATGGCACTATTTCATGATGCGTTCCAGCGTGGTGGGTTCTCTGTGCATCTCCACCCGGCGGCTGCAGCATCATTTAAGGGTCCTGGGGTCTGGGGTCTGGAGAGGTCTGAGCTTTTCCGGACTACTTCGGTAACCATGCAAATATGGCGGTGCAAGATGAGGTTGGGACCAACTGCACCACCCTCAAGTTACCCGCTCTACATCGCTGCCAAGTCTTAAGCACTCAAAGAAAAAATGTAGAAGAAATTCCACAAATTTCCAGATATATTTAATTTAAGAAGTATGTGAAAAAGAGGCGTTTTCTTCCACTTAAAAAAAACCCTTATAGGTATTTAAGTTCCTGTTACTTCTAAGAACCTCCAGAAAATTTAATCCTTTTTTTCCCAGTGTAACCATCACCCACAGGCGACCACCCTGTTTTTCATTGGGGTCTTCACTATCGCACTTTTGACGTTTTTGACAAGCAAACAGCAGGAGGAGCAAGGAATAATATGGAGTGGGATATAGCGGACAAGCATGGATCCCTCGGCTCTTGCATGGGAAATGTAGTTAGAGTCATTCATTCATGTTGCAAAAGTAGGACTCCGATGAAGAGGGGACACCGAGACACCGAGATGAGGGGATGGGTTCTGTGGCGTGTGCAAACAGAACCACATGCAAAGACATCTACTGGCCGGAAGGGTTGAGCTGAGTTGAATCCAGCGCTGAATAACGACCGCAGCACTCCCTAGTTTCCATTACAGCCAGGAGTCAGAGTCCAGAGGGAACTTGATACGAACTTATTTATCCACCTTTTCATTTCACTCTATTGATTATCACACGGTCTCCCTCCACTTTATTAGTAAAACTCCATAACTTTTCGAACCGTGTGCGTATAGTACGTGTTCCTTCATTGAAAGTTCCTGCAGCACTAACAAATTTTTAATGAGTTTCCTATATCTTATATAGAGCTAATTAGCTACAACTTGTATGTACATAGGTATTTGTATGTTTCAGGTAGGTTTATCAGTCGAGTTAATGGGAAATACGAGTACTGAGTATGCATTATTTTTTTTGTGCAGGAACGATAAGGAATTCCAAAGGAAGGAAGAACCCTGGCAGGTTATACCAACATTCATTTGATAAGGCAAAATAAAAAAGTATTTAGAAATATGGAGTTTAAACCCCTATTATAAGAAATATTACTAAAAATAACTTCTTATTATTAGTAGCTTATATAATCCATACTCAAAATCTCTAGCTTCGAATCCATTTTAAATGGAACAATAATTTCCTCTATCGGCTAGACCACAATTAAGTCTTCAAATTACCGCAGGCCTTTCCAATCCTAGAAATTTTCCTATATTAAACCCCCCACTTAATTGCTTGCCCTGGAAATTCCATGACGCACTCCTTTTCCTACCGCTCGAATCGTGTCTCTGGCTTTCACTTCCTTAATTTATGTGTTTATATTTAGTTAGGTGCTGTGGCCTCTTGTCAAGGCACTTGATCTATGCCTTTAGTATGTCAATATGCCTATATATACAATATAGGGGACTCAAAGCACTCGGGGGAGACTGGAGTGGTGGGGTGGCCTCGTAGGTGGGAAGACTGTTGAGCGGAGAGGTTGGTTGCCTGACTTGCATGCATTGTTTTCCTCGAATATCCCACCACACATGGACGTTTGGCTGGGGGAAATGTCATTTTCTTTATTGTCTTCACGCTGCCGCACTTGACTTTCTTGGCTACAATTTTATTATTATCCTGGCAAAGTGGGTATCCTAGCTTTGATGGCAGTAGTTACGGAAAACTTTCTCTTTTAACCGTTGACAAATTAAATATATTTTTCTGTTTGTTATTCTCTCTAAAAAGCAAATACCAATAACATTGCACGTTTTGTAGCATACCTTGGGGCACCAATTCAATCGATTCATAACCGCTTTGTGTGGCATCAAAGAGATAATACAATATAAATTGTCAATTTCTATTTAACATAATATAACTAAAATAAAAGCAAAAAATATTAGGATGATATTATATTATTATAATAGGATTAAAATATAGTAATGTTAAACGTAATCCTGCCACAGTTGATTTGGTTTTTCGACTTAAATATCTGCAAGGGTTTTCTAAGCTATGGTCTATAAACAAACAGGGTCCTCCTTTGTTTGCCGTAGAAGTCATCTCCCTTTTGAAGAAGTCTCCCCCATTTCATGACTATTTCTTTTCTTCTTAGCTAGTTTTTCCCTTGTGGGCCAGTCTAATCATTAAGTGTTCATATTCTTAGGCCTCATATGATGAGTGATATTACCATATTTCTATGCCTAAAGTTCCCACATTTTCCAACCCCCCGCCCCATTTTACGCACGCAATCGTCTGTCTGTGTGTCTGTCCCGTTACCGTTATACCGCCGTTATGTCTGTCTTCCTCTCACACGTGTGTCTTGCCTTCCGTTTTGGTTTTTTTTTTTTGTCCTAATCAATAAGAATCGTGGGCCGTTACTCAAAAGTTGATGGGTTAAGTAGGGTTTTAACCCCCTACAGACTCGACTGGTCAATAAGCAGTTTGCAAGCGTGTGGATGCACTTACACAATGAAGTCTGTTGTTGTTCCTGTTGTTGTTTGTTATTGTTGCACTCCTCGTCCTTAGGCTCTTCTTCTTCCAGTGGCTATGCTAATTTGTGTACTTTTCGCAGCCTTTGTCATATTTGCACTTTTTTTAACTGGCCGAAATTCCTTGTTATTTGCAGTTAATTTATTTTCTTTTTTTGTAAATTATTTTTCCGAACACACACACGGTTGTATTTGTAAAAAGTAACTGTTGTCCTTCGCCTTTTCACGTAACTTTTGCAACTGCGCCCAAAATGGGAAATGTAAATGTGTTCCTTTTACTAGACAGCTGGGCACCCAAAAGGAGTGAGAGCGAGCAGGAGCGCGAGAGAGCCCGTGCCGGAAAAGGGGATTGACTTAAATGCCGTTATATTTGGTCAAAAGCAGCTGTTAAAATATTAACCATTAGATATTAAACCATTTATTGAGGTTTTAAATGTTGCAATGTTCCATTAAAATGTTGCAATTTGTAATAATATTAAGCACTTTGTGTTTGGCGGCATTTCTGCGCAAGTGCTGGGAGAGAGGGAAAGCGCGAGAGAGCGGCAAGAACAAGAGAAATGGCAAACAAACAAAAGCAGGCACACACAGCTGTCTTATCAACCCGAGAGGGCGGTTTTTGCCACCCCCTTTGAGCTGATAGCTGTGACAGCCGTTATCCTCGGTTTGTGTCCAGGCTAAGTGTCGGTTTAATGTTATTCCTTTTTCATTTACTGCTAAAATTACGTTCCCAGACCACAGAATACTCTGTCGACAGCTCACTGCATAGTTTTCTCTCTCCTTTGTTCATCTTTATTATTGTAGCATACTTTTTAACTCGATTTAAATTGATTTCAGTTTATGAGGCCAGAAACGTTTCCTTTTGCTTTATTTTAAACCTGATTTTACAATTTTTTATTTCCCATTTAATTTACTTCATTTCTGAATGTACCAGCTTTTATTTTATTTTTATTTAAAGTACTGAACCATTCAAAATAGCAATTGATTTAAGTGCTTGAAAATAATAAAACTAAAACCCCATTGCAAAGTCAAAATGTAATTGTCATTTATTATACAATCTATTTTAAAATAATAAGTACATTAAGTCTTAGGTCATAAAAAGCCAAACAAATATAAATTCTTAATGGAAAATTAGCTTTTAGTTGGATTTTGATTGTTCCTTTCCATTCGGATCTGCCATTGGCTTATTTAACTTCCTGAATTCTGAAAATACTCCACAATGACTCTTACACATTTATATTTTTTTATATTAAATAACCCCCAAAAACCTTCTATTCATACTTGTATTCCTTATGAACAAATTACATTCTCCGTTTATTTTAAAAGGCCTTTCGTTACTCGATACTCTGTTCGTTTGTCCCTGTCTTAAAACGATTCCTCGTATGGACGCTATATAGAAATCTGCTAAAGCATCTTACCTTACATTCGCTTTCGATTAAATATTCTTAGGAGCTAGACTTAGTACGGGATAAGGGATCAAGATCAAGCAGACAGACAAACAACGCTTCAGAGGATCAAGGTTCATATTAAAAATATACATGTACATAATAACTATAATGTTCCAATTGTCTTAGCCTAGTCCTAGCCTATGCACGAGTGCATAATCCAAGTGCTTGCCAGCTTACGAGCTTCTAAGCGGAGCTAAAGGTCTCGTAGACGTTGGCCCCCAGCGTCTTCGTCTTCTCCGCAACGACGTAGAAGGTGAGCAGCTGGGTGGGCAGGTTATGGGGTCGGGCCGCGCTGTCGAAGCCCCGCGAGGTGATGCCACTGATGATCGGAATGAGCTTGGCCAGTGCCATCAGCACTCGGTTGATGTTTAGCAAGTTGTTGTTCTCCGTCGCCGCCGCCGCCGCCGCCGACGTTGTTGGACTGTCCAGGTTTTGGGAGCTATTGCCTGGCTGATTAAACTTGAGCGGCTGCTGGTTCTCCTGCTGCTTGGCCACCTCGCCCGGGGGCAGGTGCTGCAGCGTCTGGCCCATGGCCTCGGCAATGGCGTCGCAGGCCAGGACAAAGCCCCGACTCACGTTGTGCGAGCACACGCCGATGGCATCCTCACTCTCCAGCAGGTCCAGCGTCTCGTTGTACATCTGCTGCAGCAGCGGCGAGTGGCTGGGGTTCTGGCTGGGCAGCAGATACTTGCTCATCCGCGAATTCGGATCTCGTCGCGAGTCCGCATTAATGGACATCTGCAGCGACCAGAAGAGCTGCTCCATGTCGTTCAGCGAGAGCTGCTGCGACAGCGGCATGGCCTTGATCACGGCAATCACCTGGGTGCGAATGTAGCGCGCCAGATCCCGGATGCCCGACTCCGTGATAAAGTGCCGGATAAGCGAGAGATACTGCTGCTTCAGCTCGTCCGTGATCTGCTTCTGCTCCGTCATAATGTCCCGATAGATGTAGCCGCCCAGCAGATTCAGCTGCACGCGCAGAGCGATCACCAGCATGGAGGAGGCATACACGTAGGTGGCAAGTCGGGTGAAGGACACGATCTTCATGTCCTCCCACAGCTCCAGCTTGTTCTTCGGGTTCTGGCGCAGCTGCTCGAGCAGCTCGTCCGTGCTGCACTCCCTCAGCACCGCCTGGCACATCTCCTCGCCCATGCCGAGTATGACCTGGTTGCAGGTCTTCTCCGTCGACTCGAAATGGTGCATGCGTCGCGTCCGCTCGAAGAACTCGCGCGCCTGCCGCTCCTGGAACTCCACCAGTCGCCGCTGGGCGTACCTCGCCGCAATGATGGTACCGCCCACCAGCACGCCGGTTACGATGAACTTTCGCCGGTGGCGTGACAAGAAGTCCTGCAGCCGCGACAGCATGGTGGCAACTGGACACTGGATTGCGGTCGACGGTTGACGGTTGACGGTGGTGATGGTGGTGGTGGTGGAGTGCGGTGTGTGAAAAGCGCCAACTGCTCGTCGTGCCACTTGCCTTCCTTTCTCCTTGTCCGCTCTTCCGCCCGGCGCACCCTGCTCGAGAGGTTAATGAATAGTTAATGTGCAAAGTTCACTTGTGTGCGTTCGCTCTGCCGGGGTCGCTGCCAGCGTCGCGCCTTAACTTAGCCGCCGCGAGATTAGATTACCCTAAATGCTCACCTAATTCCCTCGATTGGTTCTGGTTCGATACTGCTTTATCGAGTCTCGTTTGATAATGGTGTGGCGTTGTTGCCGCGTCGTTGGTGCATCTGCACGGATTTTGGTCTGGAATGTATGTGTATATCTTTGTTGTTGTCCGAGCTACTTTTAGAGCTGGCAGCTATTCGATATTTGGCAGCGATTTCACAGTTATCGATGCAAAGTAGGGTTGTAAAAAGTTTGTACTTTATTTATATAAATAGCAGGGAGTTAGTAGAGACAAAAAACGGAGTCAAGAAAAAATGGAGACGGACCTAATTGATTTTTATAGCTAATTTAACATTCAGCAATCGACCTTTGAAAAGAAGAAAAACCGTTCCATGGCGTTTGAATTTTTTAGAAGTTTCATACCATTCAGGTTTCGTATGTATGCAAAGCGGAAGAAGAAGAAGGTCAACTAGCTAACATATGGTAATAGTCGGTGCTAACAAAAGCTAAAAATGTTCAGAGAAAAAGCTAAGCAAAATATAAATATTTGCAGAAAAATAAACTAAAAAAACTAAAAAATGTACATTTAAAACTTAATCATATGTTTTAAGCACTTAAACATACATTTTCTAATTTATTACGCATTTGGCATTAGAAAAACGTCACATCTGGTGGAAAAAGAGCTAAATGTCCAACATTGGTCATAGTTTGCGGGGGCGGCCTTAGTGGGCGGGTTTGTTATGGCCTCGTCGGATCGAAAGCTTATTGTTGTCTCCGGATTCGGACCATTTGTGGGTCACGAATCGATCAACGCAAGCTGGGAGGCTGTGAAACTCCTGCCGGAGGTCCTCAGCTACGATGGCATAGAATACGATCTGGAGAAGCGCCTCGTTCCCGTGGAGTACTCGGCCGTGGACGATGCTGTGACCGAGATATGGAGCCGCGAGCCACATGTAAGAGACCTTTGTACTTGAACCGTAAATAGCCATCTTGATGATATCATTTTTGCTCCCAACAAACAGCTGGTCATACATGTTGGCGTTTCGGGCGTCGCCAAATGTGTTTATGTGGAGAAGCTGGCGTACAACCACAAGTTCCGAAGGCCGGACAACTCTGGCAATTATTTGCCCAAGGGCAGCTGTGAACTCCAGCGTAATGGCCGCGCCAATGTACTGCGCTGTGGCCTTGACGTGGATAAGATTGTGGCGGCCGTAAATGCAACATGCGACGAGTGTGTGGCTCCCACTAATCTCACCACCGCCGACCCCCATAATGATAATTCACCGCCACCGAGCGCTACAAAAGCCTCCAAAAACGTGGGTGACTTCCTCTGCGGTTACATTTATCTCAAGTCCCTGGATATGGACAAAAAGCGAAGTCTCTTCGTCCACGTTCCGCCCATAGATAAGCCTTTCAGCAGCGAGAAAACTTCAGAGATCATTTTTAAAATTGTCGAACAATGCGTTCAACAGGTGGCCGCCTGTGAATGTTGATTTTGTATTACAGGTTCTGAGGATTACAAACAAAATTAATGTGCATTTTATCTCTGTCTCCATTTTCCGTGTTTTACAGCAGTATTGCGATTAAGGAAATGCTTTTTAAATTACAATAAAAGTCTTCTTTTGAATACATATTTAAAGAAAACAAAACAAGCAACGCATCTGCAGTCTTGAAAAAACTGTTTAAATATATTTAAACAATTCTTTTAAGATGTGACTGGCATTAAATAAATATTCCGAATTTTTTTTATCTCAGCCATATTTGTAAAGAAACACGCTTATTCGGGTCATTGACACCACAACAAATAAGTGATCAGTCGAATTGTTCTAACTGTTTAGCATCACCAGAAGACTCGATCTAACCATGGCCCCTGTAACATCGGCAGGAGAAAAAAACGATAGGTTCGAAACTCGGGGTAGTTATCGATAGTTGAAAGGAACTGGATCTCGATTCTGACTCCAGGAAATAGTGTTGCTCAACGTTCAATAGGCCTTACAGTTAGAGAGCTTAGAGAGCGAGAAAATTGGCAAACGAAGACGAAATTGCGTGCAAGGAAAAGGCTTTCTATTTCGACCGGCAGCGTTAGCGGACGTTCGAATTTGTGATAAAGTGTTCGAAGACAAGAAGCGGTGGAAACGGAAGGGCGATCTAAGCCAAGTGAATTGGAGAGCAACTTGTGTAGCTGTGGATCAGTGGCTTGGCCGTTACTGGCCCTAGTTTTTTGGTTGCTGGCCGATTTGGCGCGTTAGTTGGAGCTCGCTCGGGAATTGTGGTTCCAGTGGACATAGCTGGCCTTGAGCTGCACTCTCGATCGCGCGAAGCGACGGGAGGAGGTCGGAAGCGGTTCAGTGCTCCAGCGCGGGAATAGCATCGGAGGAAACTCTGAGCAACCCGGCGGAGGCTTCTATCGGAGTCCCGAGGAGGGAGTGGCCAAACCAGGAGCAGGCGAGGCGGATTCAAGAAGCGGCGTAGCAGAGTTCGTCGACCATTTTTTGTTAACGGCGAAGCGAACCGCAAGTGAAGAAGAAGAAGCGGAGAGCGCCCGGCATCATGGCCGCCTGGCCATAGAGAAGGAGGAAGAAGAGGAGAAGAGAATAGAGAATAGAGGAATCAGAGTACCGTTATAGTTCGGCTACGGTATAGAGGTTACGTGAAGGGCAAGAGGCAGCCCAAGTGCAGGGAGTTTTAGTGAGCTTTGAATTGTGTTTGTTTTTGGAAAAGATAACTTTGCGGTGGCCTATACATTTCTTTCCCTACAGGTGTACACCAATGGAAGCGCTTTCATCGGCTGCACGAGGAGAAAAGGGGTGAGTTGG